>OVBX01000744.1:0-34085 GCA_900406325.1 Erucastrum elatum
ATACATTGATAAAATTATTATTTTATTTTCATTTGAAAATTCTTACGTATTATAAATTTTTTAAATTTATTTGAACACGTACTATATTAACTATAGAATAATTCTTAAAATTATTTAATTTCATCTTTTCAGTATATAAAAGTAAACATTTTACTTGATTAATATTTAGTTATATNTATGTTTTCTTTTAAATTTTTATTAAAAAAAAAATTCAGATAACAACAATATATATAAAACTTATCTTTTTATATTAAAATATATTTTTTAAAAAATTTGGATAATTCTTATTATTATAAATTTTAATCAATTATCTAGGTGTTGTTCCCCTCAATCGGCTTAATTATTTTATAATGAATAATTAAATATACATTATTGATTCAGAGACTATCATGATAAGTTTAGTTTATGATCTCAATTTTTTTTAATTATTTATGAAAAAAATATTTATCAAAATATATACTCAATTTGAAATCTCTCATATATAGTAGAATTGTTTTTAATAATATGTTCTGTAACTAATTTATTTATGATTAAAATATATTGTTTTTAGGTAACAAAAAAATAATATATATATATATATATATATATAAATATAATTTTAAATATTTATTAAATATATTTTTACAAAGTCAAAAAAATGTCTATGAATTATCTATTTGATTTTAAAATAGAGTTTTTATTATATCAGTGTTAGTGATTTATCTAATTTCACAAAATATATATGGGTAATTTGTATTATAATAAATCATAATTACTAAATATTTTATAATTACTTATTAATATATTTGTTACTAATTAAAATAATATAATCGTAAATTATTATTTTTATTTTCGTTTGAAAATTCTTATATATCAATTATATTTTTTTAAAAATATTTCTACACGTATTTATTAATCAGAAATAAATCTTAAAAGTCACTCAAAATTCTTTTTTATTATTAAATAGAAATAAATCTTAAAAGTCACTCAAAATTCTATTTCAAATTATATAAAACCTTTTTTATAATTAGTTAGTAATATATTTGTTACTAACTAAAATAATATAATGGTAAATTATTATTTTTTATTTTCGTTTGAAAACTCTTACATATCAATTATATTTGTTTTAAACAATTCTCTCTTTTTATTAAATAGAAACAAATCTTTAAAGTCACTCAAAATTCTCATTTCAATTATATAAAAATATTTTATAATTACTTATTAATATAATTAAAATAATATAATGGTAAATTATTATTTTATTTTCGTTTGAAACTTCTGACATATCAATTACACTTAGAAATCTTAAAAGTCACTCAAAATTTTCTTTTCAATAATATAAAAATTACAATTTTATTAAATTAGTATTAATTATATAGTTTATGTTTTTAACTTTTTATTAAAAAAATTCAGATAATAACAAAATATACTTATTAATATAATTAAAATAATATATTAATAAATCATTATTTTATTTTCATTTGAAACTTCTGACATATCAATTACATTTAAAAAAAATTCTTAAAAGTCACTCAAAATTCTCTTTTCAATCATATAAATTTAAAATTTTATTAAATTAGTATTAGTTATATAGTTTATGTTTTTAACTTTTAATTAAGAAAATCCAGGTAATAAGAAAAAAATAATATATATATATATATATACGAATTATCTTTAAATTTTTAATCAATTATCTAATAAAATAAATGAAATTTTCGTTTTTATTTTTAATTTATTTATATATTTTATTCATTAGGGGTATAAACGATATTAACCGCTTTAACTTTTAATGTGGGAGCTCTGTTGCAGAAAATTATTTTGCAAATAATAGTATAAATTATTTGATTAGGTGTTTTGCCCGCATTTGCAGACTTAATAATTTTTGTAAGTTAATAGATAAATTATTTTGAGGCCTTTGATATATTTAATAATTAATTACATATTATTATTTATAAACAACAAAAAATATTTTAATAAAATAATTTAAAAAAAAAATCTTTTAGTTAGGACTTCAAAATATTCACATATACATAAAACTATATACAAGTATTTATATTTATTTTTAAATTAATTTGATATATAATATTTTCGATCTCATAATATATGAATCTTTAGATATCGATGATAATCAAATTAATATTTTTTTATTATTTTGTGAGTAAGTATACATAATCAAATCTAATTTATTAACAGTAACAAAGACTTTAAACGCTTTAACTTTTAATGTGAGAGAAAAAATGTTTCGTAAATAATAGTATAAACTAAGTGTTCTTTTTCAGTTATATGAAATTAATAATTTTACTTGATTAATTTATTTATGTTTTCTGTTTTTTATTCTTATTAAAAATAGTTTCAGATAACAACACAATATATGTATGCATTACCTTCTTATTATAATATATATATATATATATATAACGTTTTAGATAATCCTTATTACTACTATTATTAGTTTTTATTATTTATCTGACTAATATAGTTGAATTTCGTTTTTTATTTTGTAAATAATTTATATATTTTATTCATTAAGGGTAATATCAATATTAGCCGCTCTAACTTTTAATGTGGGAGTTACGCTGCGAAAAACCACTTCGCAAATAATAGTATATATATATATATATATATAGATTGAATGTCCTTTAAAATAGGAGTTAAGTGGTTTTCGATGGTTACCTTATATATTTAAATACTATATATATATTAGATGCAGTTTCACAAATCCACGTAAATGTTTAGAAAGCTGTTACTGAAGATGAAGATGGTGACAAATACACAAATAATTAAATGCAGTTATAAAATAATTTGGATTCAATTATTATCAATAGATCATGATCCTATTTTAACAGTATTGATTGCAGGAAACTAATTAAACTGCAAGAAAAATTAACAGCTTTTTTTTAAAATAAGTGAAATGAAAACTGGAAAAAAAGTTTTCTTATACTATTGGAAAATTTTACAGAATACATACTGGATTAACTAAAATATTATATACTATTTAATGTATTATAATAAATAAATAAATATATTTATATATATATATATATTAATAATTAATTACTACAAAATATGAAAATATCAAAAAAATATTAAAAATACTGTATTTATTATTCTAAATATTTAGCTGATTTTTAATACACTTTTAATTATAACTTGACATTTTATAATATTATAAAATAAGTTATAGTATAATTTTATTATATAACTATTTAGCATTAATTTTTTATATTTAATAGTTTAAAATGATATTATCATATAATTAAGTAATATGTTGGGCGTGATTAAAGTGACTCTCTAAGACTCTGACTTAATGCACCAGCTTGAGCTTGAAGTCTTCTTCATTTAATTTTCTTATATATAAATATATGTACACTCCCTTTGTGCTTTTCCTAACTTCAGTTTGTTTTATAAGAGATCGTAACTTCCTCTACACGCAAGAGAGAATTGGTGATCCCAACAAGACCTCTATAATTAAGTAATATGAGAATATTGGTTTCAAAAATAAATCTACTAGATCTAGTTTTTCTATTTAACAAAAAGTTATATTGTCAGCGAAAACACTTGTGTTTTTGTATCTATTTTTCTATTCTGCAACTTATTTACAAAATACATTTCAAACATGATTCTGCCATTACACAAAGTTACCAATTATACCTTTTATTATGACCGCTATTGACAATAATCATCTCATGAATGAACGAGTGTCAAGTACGTAGTTAACACTCCTCATAGTTATCCAAAATATATATAAACAGCAAACATAGTTAGCAACCATGTCCATCAGTCCATGGCTAAGTTCAAAAAAAAAAAAACAAGTTGTCCATGATTGAAATTCATAATTATTTCGACAACTTAGAAAGTAAGGCCATAAGTTTTAATCCCGGAGACATAGTTAACATTAAAACAAAACATAAACCACCTCCAAACTCAGCTTACTTATAACTGGAAAACATCATTTCAATACAACACACCCATTCTGAAACGATTAGGAATGAAGATTTGAAATTCAGAAAGACAATCATCCGAACAGTATTCCCATAATTAAGAAAATAAATGCCTGTTTACATCAATTCCTACACAAAAATTGGCAAAGCTCGTAAGTAATTCTAAACAAAAGACTTAGTAGTTAAACTGAGAATAAATGACTAAGCATGATAAAGATACCTATACAAATCTTAAGTTAGGATATGGTAGAAGCTGGTCTGCAAAGAATTGGAAAGGGAGGTTTTCCTCCAAAATCCATGGCCTTGGCTTGATACTCCACGAGAGGACCATTGGTATACTCTCTAGCCATAAAGGTGATGTACAGCTTCCACCCACCTCCTACTTTTAGATTGCCTCTCACGATGCTTACAAGTTCCACAGTCGTACCCTAAGTAAAAAGCACACACATCATATACGTAAGTATCATATCAAATTAGAACAAACAAAAAAAGTTTATATTTGAATTGATATGAGTACTCACCTTCTCTTCGTTGAGTTTCTTAACACACAAGGAAGCAATATCCGCAAAATATACCCTTGTAGTCATGGTTGTCCAAGGTTCTTCCAGATCAGTAAGGGGGAAGATGGACCTGAATGGGTCTTCTTCCAAAAACCCCTTAAAAATCAAATATAGAAGAGATGTGAATTTGATGTAATTAATTGGATAACAAATAAGGGTTACGTAACTACCTTACCTTATTCTTCCAGGTCTGGATCTTAAATACCCGGAACTTTTCGTACTCTTCATCGTCAGAGAAGCTTTCACGATCCTCAGAGTCGTAACATTCGTAACTATCGAAGCTATCCACATCCCACTCCGGTTCCGGATCTTGCATGTTTAAATAATTAATCCCAGGAGGTCTCATGACTCCTTCGTCTTCTTCTGTGTCGACACTCCATGCGCGTCCGCTATCGGTATCACTTTCTTCTTCATCTTCGTCTCTGGTTTCCTTATCCGTCAAAGCTAGTTTCGCCGTCTCATCGTCGCTTTTCATTGTTCGCTGTAGAATCTAACAAGCCCTAAAAATATCTCTTGCGGACGATTTGATAAATTTTATACAGAATAACCTAGTGATTGGCCCGAAGTTTCTTTACAGGTTTTTATTACATGTTAACAAAAAAAAAAACTTACCTGAGAGTACATATTTATTACGTATTATTACTACGTATTTAAAGTAGTAATGCCAACCTTTCATTGTTTTGTTTCTTGACACACAAGAAAAGAAGAATATTTGGGCTTCGGACCACAAGTCTGTAGTCTCCTTTTTTATTTGTGGCAGATTACGAAACTTTTATGTAACTGTAAAACCCATGGTCTGCCTGCTACATTGTATATGTAAAAATTACTCAAGTACAGACGTATTGCTTAAGCATCGCTTATACGGAGTGAATCGCAGATTATCTCAACAAATCTGCTGAAGATCTTTCCCATCTTACTTAACTTGAGATTTTATTCATACCAAAACTATCATCAAAGGAAACACATGTTTTTCTACTATTTTTTATGACTCAGACAACAAAAAAAAAGAAAAAGAAACGCATTTTTGAGTCACCAAACTACTCTGCAATCTGATTATTACCAGGCAGCATCTGCAAAGCAGTTCTGTTGCTACTACTCTTTATAGAGAGTTCCCTCACCATCTTCACGAGTTGTCTGATGCTAACATCTTTCAAGTTCTCTTCATAGATCTCCACCTTCTTATTCTTCTTTGCAGCCTCCTCACCTTTGCTCTCTCCATTAACAATATTCATCATCTCCATGCTGTTCTCCTTGCTCGTATCATCCACATTGACCAGCTTCATAGCCAAGTTCTTTGATGCTGATTTGTTTGGTCTTGGAAACTGAGCTGAGACTGGTTCCGCCACAAGTAGAGATAATGGAGCTGTTGTCTCTACTAGAGCCTCTTCAAGCACAAGAGTAGAAGTTGGAGCAGTTACAGAACCTTCTGACTCAGACATAATCTTTCCGTCAGCAATATCAGATCCATGTATGGCTTTGTATGAATCAGCTGCAGAGATAGTGCCATCCGACTCATCACCAGAATCATCTCCTTCCTGCTCAGTTTCTGAATCACCATCAGTTTGATCCACCACTGTGTCTTCAACAAAAGTGTTGATTTTCTCAGCCTCAAAATCATTCTCCTGAGTCGCATGTTCTGTCTCTTGGTGGTCGACTTGGTTTGGATCAACTTCAGAGATTGTACCATCCAAGTCAATGCCAGAATCATCTCCTTCCTGCTCACTCTCTGAATCACCATCAGTTTCCACCACTGTATCTTCAGAAAAAGTGTTGATTTTCTCAGCCTCAGACTCGTTCTCCTGAGTCGGCACTTCTATCTCTTGGTGATCAGCATGGTTTGAATCAGCATCTGAGTCACCATCGGTTTGGTCCACCATTGTTTCCTCATGGAAAGTGTTTGTCTTCTCAGGCTCTGAATCTTTCTCCTGCATAGCCTCTTCTGGCACTTGATGGTCGACTTGGTTTGAATCAGCTTCGGAGATTGTGCCATCCGAGTCAATACCAGAATCATCTCCTTCCTGCTCACTTTTTGAATCACCATCAGTTTCCACCACTGTATCTTGAACAAACGTGTTGATTTTCTGAGTCTCAGAATCGTTCTCCTTAGACGCCACTTTTATCTCTTGGTGATCGGCATGGTTTGAATCAGCTTCTGAATCACCATCAGTTTGGTCCACCATTGTTTCCTCATGGGAAGTGTTTGTCTTCTCAGGCTCGGAATCTTTCTCCTGCTTACCCTGTTCTGTCACTTGATGGTTGACTTGTACCAAACTCTCGAAAGTTTCAAAGTTCTTGGACTCTGCAAAAGAAAGACATTTGGATTTAGAAATGCAAACGAAGAAAATTGGTTAGTGCTATTTATTCGTTGCATACCTTTATTGTCATTAGTTATCTCAGTGTTGGCATGTTCCAAAACAGGAGTAACATCGTCACTCTTCAGCACCTCACATTCTTTCTCCATGGAAGCACTTAAATCTCTTCCTAAGATAACTGCAGCATCCTCAGTTCTCTCCTCTGAACCTGCATATCACCACAAAAACGTGTTATAGACCCAACCATTTCAATATAGATCAAAATCATTGCAAGGGAGAAAAAGGCATGTATCTAACTAACCAGCTGGATTCTTCTCCTGTGTAGACACTTCTTGTTCTGTTTCCTCAATCCTCTCAGGTTTATCCAAGGTTTCTTTAGTCTTCAAACTCAAATCAGCCATACATTTCTCCAACAGCCTTGTAGATCTCCTTGTGCTGTACGCCGACTGGACTATTTCAACCTTCTTATTACTCTCCTGAACTTTGCTGGTACAAGAAGCTGCTGCTGAAGCCTTTCTTGTGCTTCGTGCTGCAGGAGTTTTAGCCACATCGAGCTTGACATTCTTGATCATATTTTCTTGCTCCAATTCCCCACCAAGAGACTTGCTCGTCAAACGAGATGACCGAGGTTCAGGCTTTACAGCGGTCTTCCTTCGGGTAGTTCTAGCTGCAGTACTTAGCGGAAGCTTGGCCACACTGGTTGGAGACTGGAGAACATTGGAGTTTGACTGATTCATGAATTCATCAAGACCTTCAACCTATTATAATTCCAAAGATAAACAATCACATAAACAAAGCATTAGTAGCGTTATTAATACTTGAAATACATTACTGAGCACAAGCAAGATTCAAAATCTGTGATTAAAAATCGCAGAATCTTCTGTGTGCGTTAAACGAAACCACAAGCAATGACCAAGATGACTTAGTGGATCAAACACACACGAACAACTTCACATAGAAAAGATCTACGCATACAAACAACTCCACATAATCAGATCTACAACAGAAGATTTGAATGCGATTAACAAACGATTACGAAATCTTGCTCACTTCGACAGATCTCAAGGTACTAATCACCTAAAGATCTTCAATCAGAATCAGATTCAATCAGCGATGAGATCCAGAATCATCGAGAGTAAATATAAGAATCTATCGCTCCTATTTGTTTTCTACTTAACAAATGAGCAAAGCACGATCTAAACCAGCTGAGATTGATTCTCCGATTCATATTAGATAAGATCCAGCTACAGTATTGGCGAAATCGAATCGATTCGAGTGTGAGGAGGAAGGAAGCTTACAGTCTCAAGAGATTTGAGAGCATCGGCCATGGCGATGTTCGTCATGTTAGCTGGGATTTTGTTGATCTTGCAGAGAAATTGAAGATCTCTTCGGAGAAGGCTGTGGAAATCCATCTTCGCTTGAGAGAGGGAGCGATAGTGACAGTGAAAACAAGATTGTTTTATTTTTTATTTTGCCTATGGAATCGGAAGTTGTGTGGAGGAGGTATTTATATCTCTTTAGTCTTTTTTTTTTTTTTCCCAAGAGGCGCCAATGTAGACCTGTTAAGTGGTGGTGGCCGTTGGAGCGGAGCTTTTGAATTTTGAATTTTCTGCAAATTAATATTTCATGATTATTTAATCATCCTTTGTTTTACATTCACTGCCTTGTCACCTGTACTGTATCGGCCAGATGTAGCAAGATATATTCCGAAAATGGACACCAAAATAAATACATTTGTTAATGAGAATTTTAGTTTAAAAAAATAAATTCAAATCATGTTTTTATAAGATTTGGAAAAAAATAATAGTAATATAGTATATGGCCATATTTGGGTGTAAATGAAGTATAACTTTAGGCCATAAACTGTAAATCCCATACAAAAGCGTAAATCGAATAGTCTTGTTTTCAGATAGTCTTTATTTACAAAAAAGCTCCGATGCCGGGAATCGAACCCGGGTCTCCTGGGTGAAAGCCAGATATCCTAACCGCTGGACGACATCGGATCTTGTATGCTATATAGTTAGAAAGATCTTTGACTACAGTATTACGTTATACATTCTCTAATCTCGACCACAAGAGCCCTCCTAATTAATCAGATGTAAATATATGATGATCCGAACCAAATAAGCTTCATATTTTTCTAGTTGTATGTTTTAGTAACATGAGTCGAGCAATGAATATTTGTTAACTTCTTTTAATCACAAAACTAGCTCTCCACCCATGATATTCATCTCTCTTCAGTAGCAAAGAGAAACAAATTATCAAAAAAAATTACTTTTTACATAGAGAAAAGTAAGTGAACACCATAAGAATTTCGTTCTCATTTATACGTATATATTAGTTACAACATCATAAATTTCAAACCTATAAGCTTTTCCTTTAATCACAAAAGCCATCTTGTCTCCTCTTAACTTGAAACCTTTAGTACTGATTTAGCATAAGCTAATGGCAGAGCTGCAATTTTCTTAACTTTCCCAACATAAGCTCTCTTAGTAAAGTTGTTGTAATCATTTGCTTCAATCTCGTCCAATATTCTCCTGTATAATAGGAGCGATGCCCATACCTGAAAATGTATAAAAAATATAATAAGTCTCGGGGGTTAAATCGATCAAAAAAACAAAGTTCTGGGGTAAAAAAAAAGAATTAAAAATGTAAGCAGTAGAGACACTCACTGGCCATCTGCTAGCAGCGTCAAGCTCAGTGACACCTTTCTCAGCTTCGTCAAAGAACATTCTTGCTCTCTTAAGCTGCATCCTCATGAAGTTTCTCCATTTATCAGTGACTTTTCCAGCGAATATGTCTTCATCTGAGAGACCAGCCTGAGCTAATTCATCTTGTGGAAGATAAACTCTTCCTCTTCTCGCACTGAGAGAGAGAACCAAACCGGTTTAAGAATGAGATGTGAATCAAGAAACCGGTTTAATTGAAATAAGAAACCGATACGTAAAATCAGTAAACCAAATCTTTAGACTCACTCTTCACCAACGTCCCTGAGTATGTTGGTAAGCTGATTAGCTATACCGAGGGCCAAGGCAGCGTTGTAAACACTCTCGGTCGTTGCTTTGGACTTAGGATCGATTCCCATAACCGGAACGCTCATTAAACCGACGGTTCCAGCTACATAGTAGCAGTAAAGATAGAGATCATCAAAGTTGTTGTATCTAGACTTCATCAAATCCATTCTCATTCCTTCAATCATGTCTCTAAATGGCTGCAAAAAAAAACAAATATAAAACATCAATACAAAATTTATGAGATTTGTCAAAATATATTGAACAAGGCAGAGAGAGAGAGAGAGGCTGACCTGAATATCTACAGGGTATCTAGTAACTGTATCAGCGAGTGCAGCGTCGAGCATGTCAAAAGCACGGCCATTGAAAAGATCCTCCAGCCTTGCTTCCCACCTATCTAACGCCATGGGAGTTATATGTGATGCATTAGGCCCATCTACCAGTTCATCAGTTCTTCTACACCAAACTGCACAAGAAATTGCGTAAGATGATCAAATCAAGAACAATCAAACAACTTTTATGAACGATAGTTTTGAGTTATGGACATATTCAGTCAGTCATGAGCTTACAATGTTTAGTATGAGTAATCATCTCCAGAGTTTAAGACTATTGGCCCCAAAAGCCCATTAAGACCTCATATTAGTAACTAAGCTAATTCAATTATCTTGGATTTAAGCCAAGACACAAACCAACTAGAGAAGTCTTAAATGTCTACATGAGTCTATCTTACAGAATCTATTTCAACTTGCAAAGAGGGTTTAGCTGACCAAGAGATACAATAAATAGATCAGAGATGCTTCTTGCAGTATAACTCACCGTAGATAGCCCAAATAGCTTTGCGTCTTTCAGGAGTCATAAGCAGAGTTCCTGCAACAAAAACCCACTAAAAACTAAGAAAAAAACGAACATACGATTCTACTGTTACACCAAAGCCAAAGAAGAGAAACAAACCAAGATAAAACGTTTTAGCATATTCAGCACAAACTTCACCGCATCGATCATAAGCTTCACCCAACAAACTCAAACTCCCGGGACGTACAATATCCTGTGGTTTCTTCACATCATCAAGAACAGGAGAAGTAGTAGACGACCTTAGCTGTTTGTTCACCAAAGCTGCTTGTCTCAACACAACATTGTAAACCTTCTCTTCCGACGAGAGGGTCATTTCTCCTGCAGGATTTACGACTAAGCTTGAAGACACACCACTACTTCTTCTTTCCCTTCTGCACCTCATTACAGAAGTTTGCTTCTTCCTACCACTGCTCACTCTCTGATTCTGGCAACTAGAGATCAGTCTGGAAGATTCTAAAGTCCTTAACAACCCACAAGTGTTCATTGGGTCAGCAGCAACCCATAACACTGCTGCTACAGAAGACATACTCAAAGTTCTTCGAACAATTTCGTTTGCTCTGTTTTTTCTCACTAAGAAGAATCAAAAAACCGAACTTTCAGTGAAACCCAGATTTTAATCGAGACTCTCTGATTCTCTATATGAAGAAAGGAGAAAAATTTGAAATAGCATAAGAGAGCAACCTTAACCAAACCAGAGAAAACGAGTGATGGAAACAAGATCCTACCTTTCTCTCTCTCCCTCTCTCTAGGAATAGAGACGTGAGACGGGAGAAGGAGGAGGAAAGAGAATTTCAAACAATTAATTAAACAAAAGACGAGAAAAAGGTTTGAGTTTGACCCATTTGATGTCACAAAGTTTACTTTGCAACGCTTTATTACACAAGTAGAAAAGAAGATGTCTCTTCCCCTCTTATCACAAACATTCTCACCCACTCGAATTTCTTCTTCTTTTCACCCTTGTCTTGTTTTTATTTACTTTTGTGTGTGTGTGTGTGTTTGTATATTTTAATTTATTTTTTGACTGGCCAAGTCTTCGATAGGTCTGGGGTGACTCGTGTCATGTAACAAACATTTCTGGTTTGATATAGAGAATTAAAGATCCCGATTTATTTAAAAACAAAACTTAGATTTTTAACACGTTTTCTCTACTTTTGGCCTAGTTATTTAACTAAAAATTACTTTTCTTTATTTAGTTGATTCACCAACTCAGTGCCAGACTGTGATTCTATATTAGGGATCTATAATTGGTATCTAAGCTATTTATATAATTAAATATATTATTATGATTGGCTCATTTAGTTCAATATACAAATATTAGCTGGTATTTACAGATGTATGTAAGATTTAAAAGTATTTGCAAGATTGGATGTTTGTCTTTTTTTTCCGACAACAATATAAGAACTAAACTAAGGTCTATGCTCTTCCGGCTCAGAAAACTAATCTGGAAGCATAAAACCGACATAAAACATAGCAGAAGGGGAACGCCTAGCATTTCGTGCTAACTTGTCCGCCACTAGATTTTGAACCTTTGATTGGTTTTCAAGGGTGAAATTATCTATTTGTCCTATGTTTTTCAGTTGACAAACCAAATTCACATGCCTAAATTTGGATATGGTAAATTTAATATCAAAGAACGTGTTCGTCTGTGTCTTGGTCGTGTGTTGTTTGCAACATATTCACATCGTTACAAAGAAAAAAGAGAAAATATAGTTTTTAGAAAAAGCATCAGCACGATTCAGAGAGTTAAAATCTATTGAAGGGATCATTAAGAAAAAAAACACTTCTTTGTTCAGGAAAAAAAGCAAAAGAGTCCCATGGAGAAACAAAAGAGAAAATAAAATATGTAAGTGAGAGATTGTCCCTACTATTTTTTGTTTCTATAGCTATCAGATGCAAATTCTCTATGATTTAAGCCAACATTTGAAATTATGTGGTTTAACATTTAAAAGTATCTCACTAACATACAAATATTTTGAGGGAAATTATTATTTATGGAAAAAAGTCATGGCATTTCCAACCTCTAATTTCTCAATTGAAGACTAGAAATGCATCCTCGGTATAGTAAAGGTTATTCCTTCCGCATTGATTAACTAATTTATAAGAAAATTGTTTGCTTGTATAAAAATTATTCCTAGTATTAAGTTTGTGCCGGAAATATATCTGATGCAAACATATATTCGCTTAATAAAATGAAGAGATCTAAAATGAAGCTGGTGTGGTGTAGACATTTGCTAATGATCACCAACATATATGTAATACATAATGATGTAGATACAACAAAGTTCATTCCATAACACAAAAAGAGTGTTTTGGTTTAAGCATAATCATGGTGAAAAACTGGCGTGTTACAGAACATAACGACACCAGCTTCAGCTTTCAGATCAATGCTAATGATTGAGAATACATAGGAAAGTTGATTTCACTATGTTAATAGAGTACCAATTTACCATTCAAGATATAGTACACTTATCTAAAAGTACAAATTTTAACGTGGTTCTGTACCGTATATTTATGAATAGAAAGTGACGCACACATAAAAATTGAGACATTCGTTAGGTAGACAACCGATATTAGTTAAACAAATTAAAAATATAGAAATTTTGGACATCTATGGTAAGTATAACACGATTTGGTAGTAGAAAAGAGTCACAAGACAAGACACTCGGGTTTGGGTCCATGCCACTTTGGGTAAGAGAGATCACAGAGATGCCACGTGGTCCGAAAGCCAATGGGAGAGCGATAAGCTTATCAAATGCGGAGAAGAACCGAACCGAACCGAACCGAACCGAACCGGTAAAGTGGGCGACAATACTTTTCACGTGAAATTATTTCATCTTATTTCATCCGTAGGAAGTGTTAAAAGTCAGATTTCCTCTTTCCCTCTAGTCTCTACCCTCGTTGGCAACTTGCTTGATGTTCTCGTAGACTGAGTTACTTCTTTCGTTCAGAAGGTTTGTCATTTTCTTAATATTTTGTTTTTTTTTACTTTGTCCCTTTCTTATTTTTAGTCTGGTCCGTATCTTCTTCCGTATCTTGTGTAAATTAATTATGCTCTTCCAATACGTTGCTGAGAAACCTTTTTTGTTTAACAATGGTATAAGCTAAAGATATCGAATATTAAATTTAAATGGCTAAGTAGCTTTGATTGTTCTTTGTAATTATATATAGTGACCAAAGTCTTTGTTTGAGTCAATGATTCGCTCACATACATTATTCGATTTGGTTCTTACATGCAGTAAATATTATTATTTGGCCCGTTTACGGGAGAATTTTAATCTAAGTGGTTAATATTATACAGTGGATGGTACTTAATAGATGATCGGTACACATTTGACAGTAGTTGAAAGGTATTCCAAATTTGAATCAGATAGTATGATCCGTTTTCGGAATAGTCCACTAAGTGAATGATTCCTCGAAACCGACCAGATCTACCGATAAAGTTTATAAAAAAAATTAACATTGTAAATAACAGTCGCAGAAAACACGCCTACCATAACTAGTGGCAAAGGCAGAATTTTGTTTTATTGGGATTAATTTGATAATAAGTAGTACATTTTAGAGGAGTCAATAAATTCAATTTTAAGATTCTATCAGAGTTTAAAATAAAAATACAAGCAAAATATTTTTAATAAAATCTATATGGTCATGGCCATGCGACCCTATGGTTACAAGCCGGCCTCCCCCACTGACCATAACTGTTGTTCCATCGGCAAGCATTTTCAATAATCTCTTATTCTCTCAATTTTAAAGTTTTGCATTCTGATATATATTTATCCCTTTAAATTTTAAGAGGATAAATAGTACACTATCAAATTTGAGTTTTTGAAAATCCAGTATTCACCTTATTTATTTTTAATTAGAATTCTCACAATTATATATATATATATATATATATATATCTTACATTTTTATGAATAATTATATATATACGTATATATATATTTAATACTTACTGTTGTATTTTATTTAAATATGATATCTCAACTAAAAATATTTTCGTAACACTTTTTATAATATTTATAGTTATATTTGACTATATATTATTATATTTTCTCAACTATATATATATGTTTCAAATAGTATGTTTAATTAATTTTCGAAAGTTTAATGACAATAGTCAATTATTAATAATATTAAAGACTAAATGCAATTTCTAATTTTTAAAAAAGTAAATCTATACTATATGAGATTGATAAGTATATATTCAGAAATTTTATCTGCTAAAAAAATAATATTATTTTGGATAATAATGCAGTAGACATGGTATATTTTTGTCAAAAAAAAACGTTTTTTAATATTTTATTAAAATGAATTTAGGTTTAAGTGGATTGGATTCCCAATCTTGACTGACCATGACTATGATCAAGCAACATCTTCATTTCTGTATGCGTTTGTTCAAAAAAAAGGAAATTGACGTGGTCTGTTCATCTACGACATAATTATATAGTTCTTTTTTTCTTTTTTTTTGACAAAGGTTTTTTTTTTTTTCCAATATGATTTATCGGATTCTTACTCTTCAAAGTGAGATTCCAACTATTGATGGAGATAAAAATCTACTTGGCAAACCAACTCAAATTTGGGGACTACATTCAAAACATCCAGAGTGTGGTTCTAGGGAGAAGAGGAGAATCTTAAATAATTGGTGATTCAGTGCCAGTTTTGTGTTTGTCATACGTCACTCAGTCAAGAAGAGATACCACGCGCAGAGCCAGTCCTATTTATGTGAAAGGTTGGAAGCAAGAGAAAAAAATGTGGCCACTTTCTGAAAAATAAAAAAAAAGAAAGGAAAAATAGAAAACATTGTGGCCACCAGTCGTCGAACCCTTGTGCTTGCTAAGCTGTAGACCTATATCACCACAAGATTAAAGGAAATGAATCCATTATGGGGCCGAAACTTAACTCCAAAATTAGTCGACCGCAAGCGGGTTCTTCATCAGCATGTCCAAGGGCCCGGCACTGGTACGGAATTGCGAATTGTGGTGCCAAATTTTCTTTAGTTTCAAAACTCTTAAATGTCTCGATTATGTTTTGGTTTTTGAACTGTGAACTCTTATCTAACTAATGCATCTTTTAGTTCATAATCTATATATTTGTTATGTGCATGTGTGGTTGGTCTAACATGCTTACATGTTAAGCTCAAAAATATTGGAACGCACAATAAAAATTACGGGTTGTGTAAATCAGTTGAAAATGTTGCCATTTTTAGAGTGATGTGGTATTGAAAATTGATGAAAGACTATACTTGGAACCAGTGGCGGAGCCAGCCTGTTTTTTAAGGGGTTGCACATATTTGGGATTCAGCCCTTAATAAAACATTTTTTATAAAAATAAGGTATCTAATGCGGTTCGAACTCGGAAATGGGGGGTCAAGAGTGAGATCTTTTAGCCAACGGAGCTACTTAATCTTCATGTCCAGTGTATAAGCTTTCTAAAATCTATATTTAACATGTTGCAAGTGCCACCCCTTCCTTACACGTGGGTCCGCCACTGCTTGGAACACGGAAGAATTAGAAATATGATTTGCTATATAATAAAACACTATGTGTTTTGTCCACATATGCATGCATAATATTTTATCAAGAATTTAATAAATTATTACATATGTTTTCAAATGGTTAAATCAAACATTTCAAACCAAATAAGTTATGAAAAAAAATATATTGGTTATATTGGTTTGTTTTACACAAGGTACTATATAAGTTTGTTTTTAGCCGTAAATTAAAAAAAAAATCATTGATTTGATAATTGTCATTATTTAAAAATAATTAATATTATGTTGTAAAGTCTTTATTAACATTAAACAATGATTATATTTGTTAATATATAATTAATCATCTATACTATTATTTGAGAAGTGAATTTGCTTACTTGCCATCTTATCCATGATTTTAGATAATTTCACTTATTAACCATATTTTAAAGATTTTTCTTAATGATTTATTACTACACCAAATATATAATTATATTTATTAATGTATTATTAAACATAAAAGAAAATCTAATTAATATATAATTAACCATAAATTATAAACAAATTTCTTTGGTTTGATGATTATCACTATCTAAAAATAGTTTGTATTGATTAACCATAAATTAAATCAAATTAATATATAATTAGCCGTAAATTAAAAACAAATTTCATTGATTTGATAATTGTCATTATTTAAAAATAATTAATATTATGTTGTAAAGTCTTTATTAACATTAAATAATGATTATATTTGTTAATATATAATTAACCATATATTATAAACAAATTTCATTGGTTTGATGATTTTCATTGCATAAATATAGTTTATGTTGTGTTATTCCATTTTTTATATTTTTTAAAATATTTTTAAATTTTAAAATATAAATCCATATATATATATATATGTTGTGTATAATAATGTTTTCAGATTTATTTTAAGAAATCAAATATAATTTTATTATATTGAAAAATATTCTGTAAAAAATAGGTTAATATATAATTTATCAAAATCATTAGTGTTTTTAAGTTTATGTTACAAGATGAAAAAGTATTTATGTTACCATATAAATTTGTATACATAGAAAATATTTATTTTTTATTAAATATCATGAATATATGAACAGTAATTTATTTTAATTTCATTTAAACTGATAATTTATTTATTTTAAAATATTTTTTTTTTTAAATTATCATGTCCGCATGTGCGGACAAAACACCTAGTTTGAAAGTAATCGTTAAACTAACACACTCTTATCTCCTTATTTTGAAGGGATACCCCTTTTAAATGACATTTCTACACTATTATATACAACAAAACAATAAAAGTTCTAATAGTAACTTTAAACGAGTTCCACATACTTTCAGCTATTCCTTTATGAGGTGTTGAACACAAATACATTTTTTTGCTGGTGTTAGCAGTGGAAAATCCGATTAGGAATTTACATAAATTTACTCAACCTCCCATACATACAAACTTTATTTATAGCGTTCAGATTGATGTTGTAACTGTGATACACATTTTTGTATACACACATCATCAAATTTATACGGTATGTTTGCATATTTTTTGGTGCTGTTTTAGTTGCTAAATTAGTCGCTAAAAGCACAAACACCAAACCACACAATAAAAATCTAAATAATGTTTTATGTAAACCCTTCAATTTCTTGGTGATCTTTTCCTTGAAGTTCCGTATTAAACACTTTAAATTCGAAAAAAAAATTATCTACTAAAACACACAAGAATATGATACCTGAATAAAATAATATCAAAAGAGTATATCAATCAATAAGAATACTAATTTGATGGCACATGAGAAATGATTAAGCAAAGTCATACCCCTTCAAAATCACATCGAAGAACACACTTGAGTAGTAGTTCAAAAATGCTCAACTCTGAGAACTTCTAGTTATGGAAGTGATAATGGTAAAAATGCATATTGTTTCCAAATCCCAACAACAGTCAATTTACTACTGAAATCATTATCACGTACATGAATAACATCGATACATGTAATTTCACACCTGTCTAGATGTTTTCTTTCAACCAATTTATTATAACCAATATGAAGATAACATGATCCTTGCAGAGATATGTTATAGATGAAGCTTGTGAGGTTTTACCCAATTGTCTATTAAAGTTATGCACAAGATTTGAGCATGTCCACTAAAGCATGATGTTCAAGATTATGCACAAGCACCATCTGTCATTTTTTCTACTATGAGTGGCCAAATTGGAGTAATAGTTTCACTTCCACCTGTCTACCAGTTGAATGCATACTGCATAAGCCAAAATGTTATCAAGCTAAAGAAGTATTTGTTTTACATCTCGCAGTCTCTAAAAACTTCTACTTTCTAAAGCGTAATGTCAACTCAAAATATTTCAATCCAAATGTCTCAAAACCGCTGAAATTTTAATTAAAAGATCGAATAAACATTTCCATCAAGTAAGAAATATTAGAAATTTTATTTACCAAGACCAAATACCAGAAAATCTGAAAGGTAGAATAGTTAATTTTATCTTTAACTAAATATTCTACAAATAGACTTTGTAGCGGCAAATATGTTTCAGTTTCGTTATCCAAATACTAGTTTTCATATCCATTATAAAAAAAGGTGAGAGTATCAACTAACTCAATGAAAATAAAAAGAGGTGCGAGTATGAATAGACTCGAATAGTTTGATCCATGACTTATGGATCGCTCTTTATCTCTCGGATCGGTCGTTCCGTGACTTGGATCATAGATCGACATCAGCGATCAAGGCATATTTGTTAAATTTGGACTTGTCATGAACTTCCAATTTAAAATCAATTGGTGATAAGTTGATTTTTCCTAATCCTTTATATATTACACTTTTGTCCCAGTTAAATTCCCGATGTAAAGTTCAACCGTCCATGCGACCCACTGGTAGTAAAGTTCACACGACCCAAAGTTTCACAAGGCTCAGTAGGTTAACACGACCCACTGGTCCACACGATCTGAAGATCCACAGGACCCAATGTCTACAATGGGAAACTTCCAATGTGTATTAAATGATCATCAAGTTGTTGTTATAGAGCTGGTTGGAGTTACTTGCAACGAAAGTGATCTTATTAGAGCTATGAGGGGGAGAACAATTCATAATAATAATAATTAAAATAAAGAAACATCCAAAAGCAACATGGCCTATATTCAATCGTAGCAATCACAATGTATAAGCAAGAGCAACATAATTAAATAATGTGTAGCAACTTAATTAAAAAAAAAACAGTGGTGACTTGTCAGAAAAGGCACTGAGATTCCTAACTCTGACATCTCCTCGGTGAATGGATCATACAGCATAGGAGAAACGACAGACATTCCAAGACCTTGAAAACACTTTTGGGCAGTCTTCTCCAACAAAGGATCTTCGGAAAAGTAAGTACAACATATCTTATCAACGTGAGCCTTGAACTCAGCCAGAGACGAGCCTTCTTCTTTTAGAATCTTCTCACCAGTTTTACAAACGTAGGAGCTCAGTGCATCGTTGATATGACCCACGAAATCCGCCTGGGAGAAGAGATCATACATGATACGAAGGGCCTCAAAGTGTCTATCATCCATTAGCTTCTCAAAACCCTGCAACCAACCACATAATACTTAGACAAACTCGGAAACAAAAACCCACATTAGAGAAAGAAAAGGAGGAGGAGGAAAGGAACCTTTTCAAGAATGGCACAAGCATGAACCCCCAAGAGTTCCTTGTTGACAACTTCAAGCAGCTCATCCTGGAATACAAAGAAAAGGGGGAGGCTTCTGCATTTTTTCTTCTCCTCACCAACCCTTCGCTGCAAAAAGAAGAAAAAGGTAGAGAGCTACTAAGGGGAAAATACATTCACACATAATATGTAGATTAGAAAGAGAAGAAAATGGTACATTGGCATGTTCCAAGTACAGGGAAAGGTCAGAAGACTGTTCCAGGACTTGTTTTGCTTCTGCAGCGTAAAACTCAGCAGTGGAGTCGAGAAAAGGCTTCTCCAAGAAGCGCAATTCGCGGAAAGGATCCACACAAAGCATAGCCATAAGATTCTTTAGCTGACTGATGTTAACAGGCTTGCCTAATCTGGAGAAAAGAAAGAAAGAAAGAAAAGAGTCAGGTATATATATCCAATGCAAAAAAAAACATGAAAGTAAACAATAGGGGAAAAGGTTACCTTTGATCTTTAATGAGATGTAGAATGATGGTTCGAACCTTGTCACAAACTTGAGGGAACAAGAAGAGGTTTGTGGGTAAAAGCTTAAGACCCGAACCCCACAATTTTAATCTACCAACTCCAACAATGTCACAGATATGCCCAAATTTCTTAGGAAACTCCAGCCAAAATTTCTCCAAGGGAAGCAAGAGAAGAGAGGGATCAGCATCATCATCATTGCAATGCAGTGCCAAAGACTGCAGGGTTGTGGAAATATATGTCCCACAGACCTCTAGAATCAGGTCCGAAACGGCTTCTCGTGATGACTGATACCAACATGCCTTTTCAACAGCCTGTGCCAGATAGCTATTAAAAACTAACCGAATGAATAATAATAATAATAATAATAATAATCAAGTACGAGAATAATAATAAATAATCAAAGTAAGGGAAACAACAAGAAGATATACTTGGTTAATCGTAGCGAAGCTGTAACGGTCAAGTTCCTCCTCTTCATCATGTAAGATGCTTGTGAGAGCTGGCTTTAGAAGTTCCCAAGCCTCGTCCACGTAAACTTTGAGGTCAGCTGACAGATATCCCAAAACAAAAAAAAAACATGAAGATAGCCAATAAGCCCACAAATACAGAATCGAAGAAAAGAGTTTTGAAAATACGTTTAGTACGGCAGCGATTGGAAAGTCGCACAGCAGGAGGAGGGGAGATCTCCGGGGGATAGTCGTCGTCGTCGTATGGTAGATTCACCATAGCAGATTCCAAATTAACAACAACGTCGATTGGATATTCAGCGTCATGGTCTGTGGACGACGACGACTCCTTCCTCTTCTTATTCGATGGTAGAAGTACAGTAATACTACTAACACCAGATCGGGCGTCTGGCCATATCATCTTGGATTCTAGCATAAATCGATCGGAGGAGGAAGAGTGAGCACGCAGAATTGTATTGAAGGGAGGAGGAGACTCGGTGTGTCATGGAAAATATACACGCAAAAATTTTAGGGCTGTTGCCTCCTGCCTTTTACTTGCCAAAAGGAAAAAAAAAAGAGAAAAACAAATTAACAAGGAAAAATTATAGTAAGAAGTAAAAACTCTATAAATTAAATAATGCTAGAGAACTATATAATTTTATTAATTTATCAAAAATTCCTTTTATTTTTTTTTAAATATATTTTCATAAAATAAGGAAAATTTGTTCATGTCACAGACTATTAATTAAATTTTATGATTCGATTTTTATATTATTATATGTATTTATCTTATTATATCAAACTTGGTTTCTCAAATTTAAAATTAACATGATTGTAACACATTTCAAAAAATTATTCGCCTTTAGTTACTAGATTTCCTTTTTATAAATCTCAGCCAAAAGAGAATTGTAACACTTATTTGATAGTAATTGTTTTTTCTTAAAAAAATTATGAAAAATATTAAAATATATTTATTTCACAAAAATAGATTGTAAAAATATTAATGATATAAACAAATTTTAAAATTAATTAAAATAATAGTAATTGGACTTTTTATTTGATATTAATTTTTTTTCTAAAATCTTATATAAAATATAATTGTAAATATTATGTAATAATATTATCCTTTTATAAAAATTCTTAACAAAAGAAATGGTAAAAGTGTATTCCATAGTAGCCTTCTTTTTTCAAATACCAAACAAAAAAGATTTGTAAAATAAAAGTTTCAACTATTTCTTTATAATAACCAATTTCTATGTTTTTTAGTAAGCTTTTTTAAATCATAAGCAAAACAAAATCTATAAACACTCACATTTATATACGAACTAAGTTCTCTCATAATTGTTTTACCAAATACAAAAGTAAATACAATAAATATTGTCGTAAGAAAGTACAATGAATATTATTTTCTTTTTGAAAATGTTCAAAACTTTCTTTGTATTATCCCTACGGAATCTTATCATAATTTCATGAGTTCATGTTACTATTATGCTTATGTTTCTGTACATAGACATCATTAGTTATAATGCCAACATTATAAGATGTAGCAAACATAATAGTAAAATAAATTAGAGCTGTATCAAAAAAGAAGAAAAAGATAGTCATGGAAATTTTTATTGAAAATACTATTGTGTTTTGTGAAAATAATCTGAGATAACCTAATCCTATATAGGTGAGAATTCCATGCATATGCGAGAAGTCATCTTATTAACACTTAAAAATAAAAACAATGAAATTTTATTTTTCTCACACACTTGTGAGTCAGCATAACGAGCGCCGAGAAAATGAATCATTAGAGAGAATATGTTGTAGATGAAGCTTGTGAGTTTTACCCGATGGCCTAAGTGTAACTCTTGGTAGCCTTTAGGACACTAATTAATAGAAGAAGTTATGCACAAAATTCAAACATGTCAAATTGATGTTGAAACAATCAGTTACAATAAGTGAACTCACGTCTCATCCTTGCTTCTCACTATTTCAACCACAAAAAGGTGTTCATCCTGCCCACTAAGAAGATATACACACCCCTAAGGTTTCTCATCTACTCTTTCATACGCTTGCACATCAATCTGCAAATCCAAGATGAATTTCAACATAAACGTTAGATGACAAAAAGATGCACCTTATGAAGATTTAAACAAAAGTTGATAGAAGTGCAAGAATACGCTTACATTTTCAACGAGCTTTGTTTGACAATCTAATCATCCACATAGACCACACTGTGTTTTCTGATGATAAGAAAGTTGTTAAGACTTGGCAACATAAGTGTAGGCAAAGTGGTATGATCATGTCGAAACAATTTTCTTGCAACATGAGCAATAGTTTGGTGAAAACAAATCAAATAAAAAACTACATATGAGAAATATTTGATAGTAAGAAAATATAAGGAGTGAATCAATATCAAAGCAATACATATCAAAGTGAAAGAATTAGCTTACAATGAAAAG
Organism: Erucastrum elatum; assembly: GCA_900406325.1. Classification (NCBI taxonomy): domain Eukaryota; kingdom Viridiplantae; phylum Streptophyta; class Magnoliopsida; order Brassicales; family Brassicaceae; genus Erucastrum; species Erucastrum elatum. The sequence goes on from OVBX01000744.1 coordinate 23,208, forward strand.
GAATGCAAGTTCGTGTTGATGGATGCCATTCAAAAACTTGGCAGTTCAGAATTTTTCTACTGCTTGAGGAAAAAAACATCACAAAATGTAATTTTTTGTGCACAATATAATATAAAATTTGTTTGAAATCAAGAACTGAATCATTACATCTTCTTGAATCTTGGAACGCCATATCCTAAATCATTGATATCGACAACACTCAACTCGTTTTGTCTATAATACATGACAACTATTTTTCTATCATGACAGATTTTACCATCCTGCATAGTTAAATATTCTTTAACATTTCTCCCTTGTCAAGTTGGATTAACTATTCTTTAGGCTTTTAGAGCTTTTTGCTCTATCTTGTTTTTGCATTGAATTTTGGTTATTGGGGTCAACTAGAGAGACAGCAACCGATTGAGAAATTATTTCACTCATTCCAAAAAAAACTTTGATAGGGAACAGCTTACTGTTTACAAATCAAAAATTTTAAAAAGAAAACTAAAGCAACTTGCTATTGGGAAGTGGTTGACAATTTTGTATTTTTCAGAAAATGGACTTAAAAATCACAAGACTTCATTTGAAACTAATATCATTATCGCTGAAAACTTACTAGAAAAATCACAAAGATTCAAGTAATTCGTCAAACAATTCAAGTACTGAAATTGTTGGGCCGAGTATAGCAGCTCCGAGGCCTTCCTCTGCCTCGTCATGGGTTCTCAAGTAACAATACCTCTTTGAATCTCCACTACCTCTTCGCTTGTAGCAGGAACAAAGCTTTAAATGATACATATAAACGAGCATTCCTGTGGATCCTATGGCACGGAACCTGCCATGATTTGGAAAACGTGGAACTGAGTACGATCATGACGGTTGGGTAAGTTCTCCTCCTGCGTTGACTAAGTGTAATGTGGTTTCGTCATGGACCTCATGGTCAGAGCCCTTACAACTGAGTGGTGTGGCCAGGGATTATCCAGAGACACGGAGGTAATACAGTTTGTCTAGCAGGAAGCTATCACCATGAGCTAATGGGACAATGGGGCTAGGCATGTCTTGTTGATATGTAGAACAGTTAAAAGATGCATATCCATGGATACTATAAGACATTGGCAGATGCCCATTCCCATGCATATATCGTGAAATATCATAGTCCATACCACGTGTATGACTTTCAAAGTACCGCCCATACATCTCAGGTGCATAGGAAGGGGATTGTCAAGTGATTGTTGATCATGGAAAGAACAGGCAGCAGACATATAATCAACAAAAGCAGATATGTTCAGCTAAGTAGTGAACTAAACTGAACGCACAGGATAAGAGACGATATAAATAACAAGCAAAATTCATCTAACATTGATAAGAGAATAAAAACTTCCATGATGAGACTGATATGTCACTCTTCATGCAATGAAGACTCTTAAAAAATCCTACCATAAAAGTCATACATCAGTTTAGCAAACTCTTCGACTGGTCTATACAAGATGGTGCAATACTTTAACTTATCATCTAAACCATTACACACTTAGACTTGTTAACACCATTCTGCATACGAAATATACCGTTTCATTTTAACTCGGCAGCATATTTTCCCTATGATATATATTCAGTCCATCACAGCATCTACAGATATAGATATATCTAGGTGGCACATCATAACTCAGAACACCTCAAGTTTGAGTAATAGAATAGCAAACTCAGAACACATAAAATTAAATAGAGCATGCTCTCAAATGGATGACCTTGACCAATAGATTTTAGTCGAGGGAAATTAGAAATCAAACTCAATAAAAAATATGTCAATCACCAAAGAAAAAAAAAACTATTTACGAATGTTAAAACCGTAGTTATTATAAAAATGCAGGAGAAAGGACAGAGTATTGGCTTGACTTCCTCTGATGAGAGGAAATAAAAAATCGCTTAGCATAATCAGATTCGATCATTTGGGGAAATTGTCATCACCTCCATTCTCCATTGCCGAAAACTAATTAGTTAATAAACAATAAACAGAACATTCAGAAAAAACAAAACCAAACTTCAAATAAGTAAAAAAAAACAATCAAGGAGAAAGGATCAGAAAATAGGCTTGATTTCCTCTGATGAGAGGAAATATAAAATTCGCTCAGTATAATCAAATTCGATCATCTGGGGAAATTGTCATCACCTCCAAATCTCCATAAGCTAAATATTTTTAAAACATTATTATAAGAAACACGGATTAATTAAGCTAATGTAATTGAAAACAAATATAAAAAAAAAGGAGAAGGATCAGACTAATAGGCTTGACTTTCCTCTGATGAGAAAAAAGTTATATTCGCTCAGTATAATCAGTTTCGATCATCTGGGGAAATTGTCATCACTTCCATATTCTCCCTTTATAAGTTCTCTATAAACCTAACAAACACAACCTAACAAACACAGTTCCGGACAACTACATTCAGACAAAACCATTCCAAATCTTAAGCTGTCTAGATTGAAACAGGTACGAATAAGGTTTCCCCTAAACTGCAAACTCGTGATGGTCGAAAACACAGAGGTTTTTCGATAGAGTCAAAACGAATAGCAGAAACAGGGTACGAATATGGCGTCAGCTCATACGCAACGAACATGAACAAGAACGGTGGTAATCAGTTAAAGTGACGCTAATAAGCAAAACTGAATTTAAAAAAAGAAAACATTAGTACACAAACTGAAAATTCGAGAACAGAGAGAACGGAATGTAGCGGAACAGAACTCGACGGCTGGCCAATTGGAACTGAAGTTCGGACAAAAGGTATTTTATAAGTACCAATCAGAGGAGGCGGTTTCCATAAAACCCTACTAACACGCGTGTTATTCACGTGATTCGTTATTTTTGTAAAATTGCTATTTGTTCCTCATACTTTGAGGGCCTTATGTAACTGGCAACTGCTTTTAAATATTTTGATCAATTCGTTTCTTTTTTTGTATTTCCTGGAATTTTTTTCTTTCTAGAAAGCAAAATAGACTATGAGAAAACTCGCAACAAATAAAATAGATTATGTCATTATGATGTTTAGAATCATGTAAGAATTTCAAATTAACAATATAAGTATGAATAACTGTTTTTTCTCCACCATAAGATATAACAATAACAATGAAAATCAATCTACATATAGTATACAATGTGTAATAGTATAAATGTTGATCCTCACTTCTTTTCAAAAGGGGTATACCGTATACCACAATAGTATTGAATAACAGTCAGAAAACAATTGTAAGACGCTTGTAATAATGTTTTGTAACTAAACCAATCTGCTTCATTTTCATCTTGGCGACATTCTCAGCCTTCTTGAACCAAGAATCCTTGCTTTCTTCATCCATCAATATTGTTCTCTCTTCAAATTCTTGAACCGGATTTATCTGAATTTTCAAAATCTGTGACGGCACGACTTGATAGTATAAAACATCAGTTGTTTGACGTGTACAAATGAGCATTTTATGGTCTACTATAATGTCTTCTTCGATCATTGTCTTGTTTGTGTCTTCAACTTGGTTTTCGAGTGAGAAAAAATCATCGATCTCTATGTTGTTGATTGTATTGGTCCGTGATCCCCCTGTAGTATAGTTTATTACAAGTAAACTAATTTTATTCACTCAACGTTTATATATATGGTTTCAGTTCTGTAAATTTATATTTTTATGTCATACCCACCAAAAAATTCAAGATATTCTTGATCATTATCCTCGAAACTTGGCAAAATCTCTTTGTCTTCTATAAAACTCTGTTAATTAAGAATACACAAAAAAAAGAATACATAGGTTAGAGAGTTCATGTCACGTGTTTAGATAATTAGAGCACTTAATATAAAAGACGAATTCACATTAGTGATTATGAGATATGATGTTAATTACCTGTTTTAGACTCGCGTCAGACGTTTTTATCCATGTTGCATTTCCAGCATTGAACAATTGCTCATCGAGACTACCAATGTGTATTAAATGATCACCAACGTTGTTGTTATATAGCTGGTTGGAATTACTTGCAGCGAAAGCAAAGTCGTTGAAACCGCAGTGACCGCTGTTTTGATTCATTTCATTGGAGAAATCGCTGGTTTGAACCGGCGAGTTTTCTACTTGCAATGGTGGCAGTGACATCTGATGCTGCAACATCCCACATTCAATTTCTGTATTCACCTATACATACAACAGATTTGGATACAAAATTTATAATATTTAATATAAACTTAGACGTATATTAGCTATATAAGCTTACTCTTGGTTGAGTGAGGTATGATCCATAAGGAGATCCGTAATGTGAAAAGTCTGTAGGCATGTATTGTGAACAGTTATCGTGATCACCGATTGCGTTTGTGTTTCCAAATATTGGTTGGGTGTCGGTAGCGTTGTTATAATTAGGTAGAAGTAGAACTTGATGTGTACTTGAATTTATCTCAAGATCCGAACATACATCAAAACTTGAGTTACCACTTATATTCGAACTCGTGTTTACGTAATGTTGACGCTGCTGTTGATCTAATCTTGGTTTCGCTTCAACGATTATCTTCTTAAAAACACGGCAAAGTGCATATGCATCCTGAAATTAATTGTAACATCAATCGAAGTTATTTTCAAACGGGTTTGTCTTAATATATGCAAGGAAATAATGACTATGTAAATATATAGTTTAGAATAGCTAGATAATTGATCAGTTTGGTTAGTCACCTGCATGCCGAACGCAGTAGGCTCGCACTCAGTTTCATCGAGGCGATATTCATGCATGACCCAACCAGTTCTAATACCATGTGGTGCGCGTCCACGGTAATAAACTAATGTTTTCTTGGTTCCTATGGCTTGATCCCTCAAACTTACCCTCCGGTCTTTACCAGTTGCTTTCCAATAACCCCCTTTTGTTGCTCGGTTTGTTCTTGAACCATTGGGGTACTTCCTGTCCCGTGGACTGAAGAAGTACCATTCTTGGTCTTTGCTAGGAAGCAATGATTTCCCTGCCAAATTTTATAATTGGTTAACTTATGACGACACATTATAATTATTGTATATTATATAGATCTTAGTTTTTTAGATTAGCCAATTAATCCCTTGTGATTAATTCTCTTTACCTGTATTATGTTTCATAGTCTAATTACTGTTTCCAGAGCTAAAAACCCTAAAGTACAAAAATAGACAAACTATAACATAAAAGGAGTGGTGGTCGATGTAACTTTTTGACCAAAAGGAGATTATAAAAGTCGATTGCGTCTGCTCTAATGAACACTTATAATCGTTGTTTCTATTTTTTACTTATTTTCATTTAAACTTCATTTTAGATAAATCAAACCGATAGTCCCAAATCCAAAAATGATCTTAAAAATCTAATATAATATAATTATTGAATCGATGTATAATTTGTGAAGTAACTTTGTAACTTATTTTATTCGAAAGAAAATAAAATCGAAGAGGTTTACAAGCCGATATGAATCGAAACCGAGGTATATATACATGTATTAATTGTGGTCAAATTAACGTATTTTATGGTTTTCTTGGCCATGTGATATTCTTATTCTTTCCTTCACTCGTATGTCTTGAACCTACGTTGAAACCCCTTTAAACTCTTACGCCATAAAAGGGATCACACGTACCCGATTATATTGATAGATTGATATGTGGCTATTCATTGATGTACTTATAATTATTACCTGGCAAGTCCCATGGTTCGCACTTGTAGAGGTCTACTTCAGGGATAATCTCTAGCTCGATCTCTCGACCGTTGATCTTTCTTTTGAGATAGTATGTGATTAGTTCTTCATCCGTTGGGTGGAACCTAAAACCAGGAGGCAACGAGACTGGGGCCATGAATATCCTCGATTAACAATGATATTGAGACCTCTTGATCGATTTAATATCGGACTATATAATACAATCGAACAACAGGATTTAACGAACGGTCTTGTTACTAGAAAATAACAAGACCGATCGTAGTGTATTTTAAAAGGTATGATTGAGACAAACAATAGGAAAAACTGAGAAACAAGAAAGAGAGAGAGAAGACAAAATATTTTGTGTTGTTGAATAGAGTCTCAAACGGTATACGTTTATAAATAAAGAGGAGAAAGACAAAAATTCATATAAAAATAACTAGAAGGGAATAATTAAAGGGAGAGTATGCCACCTTCGTTATATAATATGGAACTAATAATATAAAGTTATAAAGAAAATACCCAACTGTCTGTTCTCTTTTTGTTCTTTCTTACACATATTCTGATTCTCACCATCGTTCTCTTCAAGTTTGTTGATAGGTTGGGAAAAACTTAAAGCTTTTGTATTTTAATTAGTTTCAACGGATATCAACATAATTAGAAAAAAACTGAGTTTTTGTCAAATAAATGTTAATATTTCAAATTGACAAGCAAATTGCAAATGGAAACTTACAAAGACTGTTCGTTATAAATTATATACTATAATTTATTTTCCAATGTTTAATATGGTTTTGGCCCTTTGGGATACCGGTCAAGTTTAAAATGCATAGTTTAAAACTTTTCAATTTATGATTTAACCTTTGTAACAGTGATAGTATTTATATGAAAATGACAAAACTGTATTAGACTATGTATAAACATGTTTTAATTGTGTTTAAGAAAACATGTTTTATCTAAAACCGGGGTTAATAATAAGAAAAATAGCTGGTAAAACAATGGCTAAAAAATCAGTATTTTTTTGTCGAAAATCATCAGTATTTCTTTATCAAAGTGGTCTCCTAGGGTATTCTATCCTTCTCCAAGTGTGGTCGGTTTGGAATGTGTCCACGTGGCTGTAATTCATTGGATGCATGAGGAAACGAATCTTGGGTTAACCAATTGAAACTGGTTTCATATCTTTATGTTTGGCGGCGCTTCTAACTGAAATTGTCTCTTTCTGATTGTATGTGGGCCTCCTTTGTATCTCCTCCACTTGCTAATCGTCGAATCCTTTCGTTACTTCGTGATTGCCGCAGATCAATATACCATCTCCATCTCTAATTCTATATACATAGTATTTTATTTTCTTGTAACAGATCCCCAGCCGAATCATAAACTAATCCCAATGTGGAGCAATTAATCTTATGAACTAAAACGTAAATGAAATTAAATCGTGTTTCGTTTAGTTACTCTTCAGTTCTGCTCCTCGCGCACTTCACTGAGAACATGTTGCATTACTTGTCCATGCACAAGCGCATGTGTATTAGCAAAGCGTATTGCAGCTTAATTAGCTTCTTTTTTTTCTTTTTTGATTAAGTCATCATATTTCTAAGAACGGCTTAGCTTCTTTCTTAACTTGAATTTCTAGGTAATTTAGCTCTGATATCGCATCATCGGTTGAAGTATGGTCATTGATTATATTGGTTACTACTTACCAGTGTCCAGCTTAGCCATTCTCAAGAAAACCTCATTGCTTCTCCAGATCATCCGTCCTAGATATGATTATTATTCTGGTCATTTACTCACTTAGTTATAACATCTTCCCATTAATTACTTGCTCAGTTATTTAATTTTTCAAGTTTTTGTTGTTGTTTGTTAAATCATGAACCTTGATTATATCTTTCTGATGATATTGTTGTCATCGTAAGTTTTTTTTTTTAGAACTGATGAATAGATTAATGTTTTGTCAGCAATATATTCATCACAAGTTCCTCACTGCCTGTTTCTAGTTTTTGAAAACTACATATATGATATCTTTCCACAAACAACATTCATAGATTCACTGTGAAATTATGAATAACCAAACGAGAATGAGACATACAGGCTAGTTCATAAACATAAAAGGTAAAGAGATGTACTAGCTGGGAATCCACATGGTACATCATGTGGGTCCAAGTTGTGCTCATGTGAATAAATCCTTGGAGGCATTGATGGGCCAACCCCAGCATCACTTCTCAGCTTTTCCCATCACCATCATCAACTTTTCTGTCATTATTCAAATTCCATATTCCAGATCTATATCCAATTATATATACATATACAACCATTAGCATATAACACACACATAATAACAAATTAGGCATACCTCCTACTCTACACTTTTCCCTCACATGAATCCATCTTTTTGTTCTTTACTTATTCATTTCTCGCTTCACACACATCTTAAAACTAGTTATAGATTTGTTCCTATATATTGATATATATATATATATATATATATATATATATATATATATATATATATAATGTGATAAGGACTAGGAGATTTAGATAAATCCTAATGTATTAGTGATAATGATGTATTGNATTAACAAATAACACTATAAATTCATAATTTCATATATTGGCGGTTTACATTTGTAAGAATAAACTATATCCGTACTAGAAATATCACAAGCTGGAATAGCTCAGTTGGTTAGAGCGTGTGGCTGTTAACCACAAGGTCGGAGGTTCGACCCCTCCTTCTAGCGAAATTTTTTATTGTTATCATCTTGACATCTTGAATCATCAGATCTCGTGAATAAATCAATTTATACGCGTATCTATCACTAAAGCTCTGTCCTTTAAGTGTTTGAAAATTGCAGTTAAACAGACCAAGAGCATCAAGAGAGATCTTCTCATGGCTGTGTACAAGGCTAATCATCTTTCTTTGCTCGTCATGGCAACTGTGTTTGTGCTTCGTTCTTGGCCACATGTGAGTTTTCTGGATTAGAAGGATGATGTAGAGAGAGAATGAGTTTGTGCTTCGTTCTTGCTAATGTGATAAGGACTAGGAGATTTAGATAAATCCTAATGTATTAGTGATAATGATGTATTGACTATATCTCCTTATGAGATTAGGAGATCTCAACGTGTATATAACAGAGCTTTAGCTCATACAAGATCAATAACACAAAACTATTACTTCTATATTCTTTCGTTATATGGCATCAGAGCTTCAAGATTCTTGACNTGGCATCAGAGCCTCAAGATTCTTGACCTAAAATTTTTTCTTCTCTCTTTCGTGTTGATCACTCAACATGGCTGATACTACTTCTACGTTATCTTCNTGGCATCAGAGCTTCAAGATTCTTGACCTAAAATTTTTCTTCTCTCTTTCGTGTTGATCACTCAACATGGCTGATACTACTTCTACGTTATCTTCTACGGCGGTTCCGGCCATTACTTCAGAAACCCCTGTTTCTTCACCGTACTACCTTCACCCATCTGACAATCCCGGAGCTCTTATTACCTCGGTGTTACTTCGTGGCGATAACTACACCGAATGGGCTACTGAATTATCCAATTCTATTCAAGCAAAACGAAAGTTTGGATTTCTCAATGGCTCCATACCCAAACCTACGGAAGAACCTGATCTCTCAAAGTGGCTTGCAACCAACTCTATGCTCGTTGGTTGGATACGAACTTCTATCGACCCTAAGATACGGTCGACTGTAACTTTTGTCCCGGATGCTCAGAAACTTTGGGAAACCTTGCAACGTCGCTTCTCTGTTCGTAACGGCGTTCGGATTCATCAGCTCCGTGATGCTATTGGCTCTTGTCAACAGAATGGTCAAACCGTCATCGACTACTACGGACGACTTACCAAGCTCTGGGAGGAGCTTGATAATCTTAACACTAAACGTTCGTGCACATGTGAAGCTGCACCTGATATTGAGAAGGAGAGAGAAGAGATTCGAGTTCATAAATTTCTCTTTGGCCTTGATGAATCTCGCTTCCGCACTATACGTTCTCAGATCATCGATGAGGATCCTCTACCTGATATGAATAATGTCTACTCGCGTATTGTTCGAGAAGAACAACATAACAATTCCGCTCGCACTACAGATCTTAAGAACGAAGCCATTGGATTTTCTGTTAAGACTGAGTCACCAAAGCAAGTTCAATCTCAAACTCCACCAGCATCTACTCGAAGTCGTGATCCAAATAGACTCTGTACTCACTGTTCTCGAACAGGACATGACCAGACAGAGTGTTTTCTTCTCCACGGGTATCCTGACTGGTGGTACGATCTCCAAAAGCCAACTGGATCAGGTTTCTCTGGTCAACGAGGACGTGGAGGTCGCTTCTCTACTGCTGGAAACAGAGGACGAGGACGTCCTAACTCCAACCGAGCTATGACTAACAACGCTGCTTCCACACCACCAACAACCAACATCACCAACGATCAAATCTCGCAAATCATCCAGTTGCTTCAATCTTCTCAGCAACGTTCCAACATCTCCACTGAGAAACTAGCTGGTAAAACTAAATTTACTGATGTGATCATTGATACCGGTGCGTCGCACCATATGACGGGGAACCTGTCTTTACTGATCAACGTTGTTGATATACTACCATCGTCGATCAAATTTCCTGATGGACGATACTCTAAGGCACAGAAGAAAGGCACCATTATGCTTAGTCGAGACTATTCTTTGACAGACGTTTTATACGTCCCTGATTTCAACTGCACATTGATTTCAGTTTCTTGTTTACTTAAACAAACAGGATGCATAGCTATATTTACTGATACTTTGTGTGTATTGCAGGACCGTTTTACGAAGACCCTGATTGGAACGGGTGAAGAACGTGAGGGAGTTTATTATTTTACTGGAGTCACAGCTGCTAGTGTCCACCGTACTGCGTTGAAAAACTCCTCCACCTCAGAACTCTGGCACCGACGGCTTGGACATCCATCTTACCGTGTTTTATCTTCATTACCGTTTTTAGAAAAATTAGAGTTTGATTCAGAACAAGCTGCGTCTTGTGAAATTTGTTTTCGAGCCAAACAAACCCGTTGTGTTTTTCCTGATAGTTCAAATAAAGCTTCTTCTCCATTATCCTTAATACATTGTGACGTTTGGGGCCCTTACCGTATTCCTTCTTCATGTGGAGCTAAATATTTTTTGACTATTGTTGACGATTACTCTAGAGCTGTCTGGATTTACCTAATGCTTGAAAAGTCCGAAGTCTCTGGCCTGCTCCAACAGTTCTTTGCCCTCTG
>OVBX01000745.1:0-17515 GCA_900406325.1 Erucastrum elatum
TATATATATATATATATAATCACGATTTTGAGAATCTATGTTGTATTTTTAAATTTTTAATTTTGCAAGATTTATTCAAAATGATGGCGTTTTGGTAAATTAACTGATGACTAACATTTTTGATGGCCAATGTATATATAAGCACAATTTTGAGAGCATATAGTATTTTTGAAGTTTTGTCTAGTTCAAAATGGGATTATGCACTACTATAAGTTCGAGAATGAAAAGGTAGAATGCATAAAGCTCATGTAGTATTTTAAAATTTATGTTTAGTTTAGTGTAGAATATGCATTACTGCAAAGTTCGTAAAGAAATATGCACGATGCATAAAATTCATATTGAAGGAGGCTATTTTCCCTAATAACACCCTCTTAATACTGTTACTGTTGTAAATAAAGTAAAGTTATACTAATAACATTTTCTGGTTATAAAGCAAGAGAGAGATGATGTTGACGTGAGTGGAGAAAGATATCATTAAATGAGAGTGTTGTGTTTCTTGTAGTCAACAAGGGAGAGAGAAGATGATACTTTATTATTATTCATTCAAACCAAATAATGAGTCATTATTTATACTAGTCTAAAACCATCTCCAACCCATCTCTATTTTTATCTCTATATTTTTTTCTAAAATAAAGAAACTCTATTATATAGGTGGAATTGCTCCAATGTATGCCTCTATAATATAGTTTCTTTATTTATAGAGGAAAATATAGAGATATACACTTTTCACATTTAAATATAAAGACAAAAAGTAAAATTTCTCTATATTTTTCACTAAAATAAAAAAACTCTATTATTGAGGCATACATTGAAGCAATTTCACCTCTATAATAGAGATCTCTATTTTAGAGAAAATTACAGAGATATACATTGGAGATGCTCTAAGGTCGGTCCATCAAACTGACTATTAACTAGAAGACAAAAGATGAGATAAACATTATCTCCTTAAATAGATAATCATCTTCTATATTATCTTTAACACTCCCCCTTGATTATCTATTTTTGTACTACGTAGTTCCCCGTTAAAAATCTGATCATGAAAAAACTCTATGGGATACAAACCATGATGAGAAAAAAAAGAGTATACAAACGTAATCTCCCCCTGAGAGTAATGAACATAGCTTTCTCTTCACAGATCACACAAATGTCGCATTTGGATACCATAGACGTGTTTTCAGAATGTTGTAGCTGGAAGATCTTTGGTGAACATATCAGCCGGATTATCGCATGACTACATATACTCAATATTCACTTCTTTATTTTTCTCGAGCTCCCGTATGTACAAGAAAAATCTCGGAGAGATGTGCTTCGTTATGTCGCTCTTAATATAGCCTTCTTTAGGTTGAACGACACACACCCAATTATCTTCAAAAAAATTTGTCGGCTCTTTCTCGTTAGCTATTCCGCTTGACTTTTGTATGTGGTAACTCATTGACCTCAACCACACACATTCTCGACATGCTTCGTGAAGCGCAATAGTTTCTGCATGATTTGAAGAAGTTGCAACCAGAGTTTGCTTTTGTGACCGACAAGAGATCGCGGGTTCCACTAGTTGTAAAAACGTAGCCGGTTTGCAATCGAGCTTTATGAGGATCTGATAAGTATCTCGCATCTGCAAAATAAACCAAACAAACTTGAGTTTTCTAAAATACATTAACCCCAAATCAACTATACCTTGAAGGTAACAAAATATATGCTTTATTCCATCACAGTGCCTGCGAGTAGGGGCATAACTATATCTCTCCAGTTACTGACATTTCATTGTTACTAGTTGTTGCCAGTTCAATTATATGTGAACAGCTTCTTCAAATATTTTGATTCATATTTATTGTACACATGTACACAACGCATTGTGTACACCACCAAATTTCACACAAAATAAGAATTTTTAACATGGAAGCGTGTTATTATGTGGTGGGAAAAAATATTTCTATGAAAATGCAATTACAACTACTAAAAATACATGGAGCTTAAAAATACTTTTAGCTACAAGTGATGTAGAAAAAAAAATTGATTTGTAAAAAAAATATGTCATAGATTTGTACACTGAGACAAGCATGAACGATGTTGTACACACAGACATGAATGACGTTGTACAACCAGACGCGATGAACACATTTTTAACATATGAACATGTATATATGGACAATGCTTAACGACACTATACAAACGGACAAGCATGAATGACGCTGTAAAAACAGATACGAAAGAACACATGTTCAAGTGTACAGATAGTTTCCTTTATGCATATGGTTTGTGTGTTTTGAAGGCAAGAATGAAAAGAATCAAAAGCCGACAGACCATTTATGTAAATATACGTAGAGGTCAGATTGCAACATTATAAAAGTATTGGGGGAAAATATGTGAAGTAATTTGATCAGATTGAAAGTTTGAAGCATATTGTGTAAGAAGCAGAAACTAGAGGACCAAAAGTGCAAAAGTGATATTCCTCTGTTGATGTTGCAGATCGTACTCCTCGCCGGATCTTATTGACTCGTCGTCTACAATGGAGAAAAGACACGGCTGTGAAGGCTGAGAACATGATTGGGAGATGAAGAGGTCATGTGCTTGAGATGTGGAGAAGAAACGCGACGGAGAGCAATGACCACGTTCACACATCGACATCACTTGGATGGAGAGGTGGTGAAAAATTAGAGCTCTCTGGCTACACCTTGTCGGAGGATAAACCACACGCTTCTTCACTACTCCAAAAATTGCCTTAAGTCTTCTTCTGCTCTGTTTTCACAAACTGTTGTTCATCAGAGAAAAAAAATCCGCCGGAACTATAGTTGAGTTCGTCAATCTTCCTTTATCAAAGATTAATTCTGTTATCAATGATAATTCATCATGTTTCTTATTGAAAATTTAAGTGTTTTTATTTAGATCTATGAAAAAAAAGATTTGAGAAAGTAGACAAAGAAATAAAAGATATAGGACTCACTAGTTGCAACTTAGTTTTGTTTCAACGGTTAAGTTAGAAAAAAGTGTCCCAGTAGTGTAAAGTGACTTATGGTATAATATGAGTTATCAATGTTCTAAAAATCACTAGACGGTAACTAAGCGCTTTACATGAGACTACCGACTAGGCGGATTATACAGGGCTAGACGAGGCCTAGGCGTTAGCAAACTATTGATATATTTTATATATATTATACATTTCTATGATATATTTTAGTTTTAAATTTTAATTATACACTTATGGTGATGAATTAAGAAAATTAGATATACAAAACATAAGAAATTATACAAAATTGTAGATTTGTAATAACATTATTGTTTAATTTGACATATTTAGACTAATTTAGATCAATTAAAATTAACTTTAACCAGTTTAAAATAATTTAAACCAATATAAATCGGTCTAAATTGGATTTTAAGAAAATCGTTTCGGAGAGGACTGAGTTGCCGTCTAGACCGATTTTTAGAACTTTGTGAGTATAGAAAGTGACCCTAATGTAATTTTTTCTTATCTTTAACAGTTACATGTGACTGTGAAAGTACTGTAGCCTAATTAAGGTCTAAAAGTTTTTACACCCAGATCTGGAGTTCAACTCCCAGGCTATGCAAATTATCTCAAATCCAGGTTCCAAATCTCGGAAAGAGCGTGATTTATTAGGCAACTATGCAGATTATGAAAGGGAAAATCACATTTTAAACCTTCAGAGTGTCACATTCTAGCACTTTAAACACTGAAGTTTTTTCGCTAGCACTTTAAACCTCCAAAGTGACATTTTTAGCATAACAAACCTCCAACTATGTTTTCCTGTTCACATGTGACCGGTTTTACAGGTTAAAATATTAAAAAAAATAATTAAATTAATAAAAAATAACAAAATACAGAAAAATTCGAAAAAATAGAGAACTTATAAAAATTTCAAAACAAAGTTCAAAAATATGTAAAAGTTCAAAACTATAAAAATTTGAATTTAAATTTTAAAAATAAAATAAATATGAAATATTCTAAAAATTTAAAAATAAGATCTAAAATATAAAAATATCAAATTTAAAAACTAAAGTAAAATTTTAAAAACTTTAAAAACTATAAAACTCAAAAATAAGATATAAAATTTAATATTTAAACTTAAAAACTAAAATTCTAAATATCTAACTGAAAAATTAATAAAAATACATAAACATTTGAATAAAATTGGAAAACTGCAAGATTCAAAAAACAATTCAAAAAAAATCAAAAAGTTCAAAAATATAAACTTGCACCTTTTGAATGCTTCAAATTTGAATTTTTATATTTATATTTTATATTGTATAACTTTTTGATTTCTTACGTTTAATATTTAGAATTTAAAATGTGATTTTCCTGTTAAATATTTAGAATTCTTAAAGTTTTTAAAATTTTACTTTAGTTTTTAAATGTGATATTTTTTTCATTTTAGATCTTATTTAAGAATTTTTAAAATTTTATTTATTTTTAAATTTGAATTTTTATTGATATAATTTTGAACTTTTACATTTTTTGAACTTTGTTTTGAAAGTTTTACAATTTTCTCAATTTTATTCGAATTTTTGTGTATTTGTATTTTTTTTTTAAATATTGTTTTTATTAAATTTTTACCTGTAAAACCGGTCACACACTAGAAAAAAACGTAGTTGGAGGTTTGTTATGCCAAAAATGTCAATTTGGAGGTTTAAAGTGCTAGCAAAAAAACTTCAGTGTTTAAAGTGCTAGAAAGTGACACTCCCAGTGTTTAAAATGCTATTTTCCCGATTATGAAATGATTGATTACAGACAACTATGCAGATTATGGAAGAAAATTCTTCAACATAGTGCAAGTAAATCTGGTCAGACGTGGACCTTCATAGGACGGCTCAGATAATGCAGTTAGACTTAGATTTTTATAAGATAGGTAGTATTTTCGGTTGTCGAATCTCTATGCAATATTTCTAATAATTGTTTAAAAGAAAAAACAATTACAAGTGACATGCTCATATATAATTCATTACGCCGTCGTATTATTCGCAACTACATCGTTAGGTTTTTATTGTGTCTCTCTCTCTCTCTCTCTCTCTCTCTCTCTCTCCACCACGAAACTAGAGGGGCTCAACAATGGCGTCGATTCTCTCAAAGAACCAGAAGAAGAAACAAAAATACACCTTGAAAGAGCTCAAATCACTAGGCTGCGACCTACTCTCGTCTCGAGCTCACATAAACAACCTCCCTCTCCTTCTCTCCTTCATTTCCCCAGAATCTCCGCCGCAGTTCCTGGTCGAATCCCTCCTCTCACTCCAATCCTTCTTCACTCCTCTCCTCTCTCAGCTTCCCTCTGCTTCTTCTTCACACCCTTCTTCATCGAAACGACCTCGTTCCGAAGACGACGATGATGATTCGTCAAAGACGAAGACATATGAAGTTGATGAAGACCCTGAAGCTGTCTTCAAAGCTTGGCTAAGATCGAAGTTGACGAGTTCGTGAAGCTTCTACTCGATGTTCTTGTCTCTCAACAGTCTGAAGACACTCTAAGGGTAACTCTCTCTTGTCTTACTCTGTTTGTTTTTTGCTGTTGAAACGCTGTCGTTTCATGTAGACTTAACAATGATGATGATGCTTATTTTTAGGATATAGTTTTGGGTACATTAATGGAGTTTGTAAAGCTTCTGAATGCTGGAAGGTTTCACTCTTCCATCTTCCACAGAATACTTAATGCTATTGTAAGTTTCCTTCAGAATTTATTTGGCTCATTATCTGCAGTGCTGTAATGCTTTTACTATTGTCTCTGCAGATTCAGTCTGCAATTGATATTGATATATTCTTGGATATACTTAACTCAAAGTACTTCAAGCACATTGATGTCCGGTATGTTGTTAGATATGTATTCATCTTCGTCTCTCTTCTGGTTTAGCATGTTGTTGTTTACTCATTTTGGATTTTGACTCTTAGTTGTCCATTTATGCTACAGCTATTTTGCATACATCAGCATGGAAAAGTTTGTGAAAACACTTGAAGCATCAGAAGTGTCTGGTGCGCTTATTTCTCCTTTTTTTAGTTGCTATAATCTACAAATTTCTTTGTGTGTATGTGTGTAACTTATGTTGTTTTGGCCTTTTGTAGGTGATAGAACTGTGATCAAAACTAGTGAGACTGAGAATGAATCGAAAGACAGGTTATTAGTCTCAGTAAAATGTCAATTCTTCCATTGTACAACTTGTATTTGCTGCTTGATTCTTCCAGATAGTTTAAATGTAACGTTTATTCTGTTCTTTTTTTTGTGGATTGTAGCCTGGAACTCTCTGTTCGCAGGATCTATCAAGTTTTATCTCGAATACCACCACCTCAAAAGCAATCTGAAAAGTCTGAGCACGAGATGTGGAGTGGTTCAGGTGACTGTTTCACTTGACTATTTATTTCAAAGTTCGTCTGAAGGACGCCATCTA
Source organism: Erucastrum elatum (assembly GCA_900406325.1). Classification (NCBI taxonomy): domain Eukaryota; kingdom Viridiplantae; phylum Streptophyta; class Magnoliopsida; order Brassicales; family Brassicaceae; genus Erucastrum; species Erucastrum elatum. The sequence goes on from OVBX01000745.1 coordinate 6,388, forward strand.
TTTTAAGATTTGCTATAAAGGTCATGTGTATTATCAGATGAAAGTATTAGTGAGAACCCGAAAGATAAAAAGAAAAAGAATAAGGATCAAGACAGCAATGTGAGTTTTCATTTGCAAAATTTGCTAAAATGTACTGAATCCGTGAATAGTTTTTCTTCCTGCGATGCAATTGCTTACTTTTACTTCTTGCAGCTTCTTTCTCCGACTACAATTGCCAAGAGGATGAAGCTGAAGTTCACTAAAGCATGGATCTCATTTCTCAGACTGCCACTTCCCCTTGACGTTTACAAGGAGGTTAGCTGCTTCACTTTCACAACTAACCCTCTCTTTGGAATTGGATAAACTTACCAGTATGCTATCTTGGTTATGATCAGGTTCTTGCTAGTATTCACCAGACAGTCATTCCCCATCTGTCTAATCCTGCAATGTTATGGTAGGCACATATTACCAAAGCTTTTATTGTTTTGTATATTGTTTCCTTTGATAATAGCTTACATATATGTTTCACCATACCTCTTAAATTGCAGCGACTTTCTAACAAAATCATATGATATCGGTGGAGTTGTCAGTGTGATGGCTCTAAGCAGCCTTTTCATCCTCATGACGGAACATGGCTTGGAATATCCCAACTTTTATGAAAAACTCTATGCGTTACTTGTCCCTTCGGTCTTTGTGGCTAAACACCGAGCAAGATTTCTTCAGGTATTGCCGGATTTTGAGTAACCAATGAATTACTAGTTTAACCCGTTATGGTTCTGAAACGATTTCTGCAGCTTCTTGATGCTTGCCTTAGGTCATCATTGCTCCCAGCATACCTGGCAGCTTCATTCACAAAGAAACTAAGCAGACTGTCACTTTCTGTTCCTCCTTCGGGATCTTTGGTCATAACTGCTCTGATCTACAACCTGTTGCGAAGACATCCTACAATCAACCATCTTGTGCATCAGGTATAGTGATTGAAAATGCAACAAAAATCATGTTTAACCAGATGGGAAAGTGACTTACTTCTATATGTTTAACCCTCATGACTGAATAAAAGAGTGAATAAGAGGAATGGGTTTACCAATGTGGTCACTTTTGTGCAGGAACCCGTTGAAACCGCCAACGAAGTCAATTTAGAGGCTGAAGAACCCAGTGAGAGCCAACCAAAGACCAACAAAAATCTTGGTATTGACTATTTCAATAACCAGGAAAGTGATCTCAAGAAAACTGGTGCCATGAGTAAGTATTTTGACTTTCTCAGTCTTTTACAGAATTTCACCCCTATGTAGAAGCATATTAGTCCAACTGTATATCTATGCTGTGTATTTCTAGATTTGTACTTTCTTAATGGTGGCACTTTAGCATAAACAAGATAGATTAGCTTTCTCTGATTCACACACAAAATGAAGTTCTGATTGCGAGAGAGAGTGTTGTTTTGTATACTGTAAGACCATTTCATAAGAGAACTGATGATATTCATTACTTGTTAACAGGGAGTTCCCTTTGGGAGATTGACACATTGCGCCACCATTACTGCCCACCGGTTTCAAGGTATGTTTAAGTCACCAAACGATAATATCCTATAGAATAAATAAGTTCTGTTACATTTTGATATCTCTGGTTTCTTGTGTAGGTTTGTTTCATCGCTGGAAACTGATCTAACCACCAGGGCGAAAACCACTGAAATGAAAATAGAAGATTTTAGCTCTGGTTCATATGCCACCATATTCGGGACGAGGTAATGTAGCTTTCTGATTCTTATGCATACACTCCTTGTTGCAATTAGAATCTCTAAGACTTTAGTCTCCATGTTTAGAAGTGCTAATAAACTAAATACCATTATACAAACTAATTGTGGGGATATGTTTAAAAATGACAGATTCGAAGAAGGGTAAAACAAGTTCCATTAGCCTTCTACAAAGCGGTTCCAACAACTCTGTTTGAGGATTCAGATTTTCCAGGGTGGACATTCACCATTCTCCAAGAGGAGGGCAAATGCTAAAAGGTTTCTAAAGAGTAGCCAACTCATGAGCTAAAAAAAACACTGCAGGTATTAGAAGATTTGTGATACCAAGTTTTGTAGTTTGGATCGTTCAGATATAGTTTTTTTTTGTTGGTTTTGATACTGAATGTGTTTTTAGGCGTAAACCCACACAATAGACCATACATTTGTCTCTAGTTGATTTGTCACTTGTGGAATACTATTAAGTTCACTAATCGGAGTGCCTTGCTGATATTGGTCTGTGGTCCAACTTTAGTGGATATTCCATACAAATTCCCAGTCATTTGTAGTTGTATCATTGCATTTGTGGTTTCTCTTCCTAATAAAATTCTTATCCTTCATCATTTCATTCCTTTTCATCGTGCATTGGTTTGTTCAATTAGGTTATCACAACACCCATTTGGTATAAAAAAAGGTACTCACAACACCCATTTTTGCATCATGAGGTTTCACTGTGCTTATAGTATCTCTTTTTAATATGAGATCACCATGCCAACTAAAAAAATAACCTAGTATTATTTATTGGTAATCAAAAAATATTTTGTAGTATAAAAAAAAAAAATTGTATTAAAAAGAAAAATAAAATAAACAACATTTTCTTAATCATCTAGTCAACTTCTTCTCCTCCATCTTCCCAGGTGTTTTCGGATTTGGAAAAGAAAGTGGTCCACTTTCAAAATTTCAGTGTTTTTTTTTTTCACTTTCTTTTTCCAATATACTATAATGGAGATCTTCGTTTCGGTGACCACTAGTTGTTGTTGGCCATGTCATTTCCCACGTTTTATCCAGAAGCTGTGTCTCCTCCATAGATTCTGTTTGTTAGTAATCAGAAATTTCAAATCCCACTGAAAAAGTTTGTTCCTTTCTCAAATCTTAAATTATTTATATTCACTTTTTTACAGAACAAGCCTCTTTCACTTTCTTCTTCTTTTCCCTCTTTCATGTCATTTTCTTTTCTCTTGCTTGTTCCTCATGTCTTGGTCTATATCCTTTTCAGCCATTAGTATTCTTAGCTTTTATTTTTCAACGCCCTCACGATATCTTTCTTTTTTATTTGTTTATTTAAAAACATGAATTAGTTTTGAGGTTTGGCATCATTTCTTCCTCTAACTCATCTCCACCGTCTTAACCTCCCGTGACACTTTTTCAGTTCCCTTTCTCACTGTTCAAACTGAAAGCTACTTGCTTTGCTTCTGTCCCTGTGAAAACTTGTTTGGGCTTTAGTTCAAGTTTCACATTTTTGTTGATAAGCAATGAATTGTGTTCTGTTAAGCTTCATTGTTCTTGGTTTACTTTCAGAGGGAGCTTCTACTTCTAGGCCTCCTGTAATTAACGTGGGTGCTATATTCGGTTTAAAAACCATGTACGGCCAAACAGCAAGTATTGCATTCAAAGCTGCTGAGGAAGATGTCAACTCTGATCCTACCTTCCTCGGTGGATCAAAGCTGCGTATTATGATCAGTGATGCTCAACGCAGTGGTTTCCTCAGCATCATGGGAGGTTAGAATGATTAAAAAAAGCTACAAATCTTGTTTTCATTGTATCTGAGAACTTACTTCAGCTATCCTTTTGTTGTTGCAGCATTACAGTTCATGGAGACTGATGTAGTTGCTATAATTGGTCCACAGACATCAATCATGGCTCATGTCCTGTCTCATCTCGCTAACGAGCTTACTGTTCCCATGTTGTCATTCACAGCTCTTGACCCTACCCTCTCTCCACTTCAGTTCCCTTTCTTTGTCCAAACAGCACCTAGCGACCTGTTCCTGATGCGCGCCATCGCAGAGATGATCACATACTACGGCTGGTCAGATGTAGTGGCGTTATATAACGATGATGATAACAGCAGAAACGGTGTAACAGCTTTAGGGGATGAGCTTGAAGAGAGGCGTTGTAAGATTTCTTACAAGGCGGTGCTTCCACTGGATGTTGTGATCACTAGTCCAGCTGAGATCATTGAGGAGTTAACTAAGATCCGTGGGATGGAGTCTCGGATAATCGTTGTGAACACTTTCCCTAACACAGGGAGAATGATCTTTGAGGAAGCAAAGAGACTTGGGATGATGGAGAAAGGCTATGTTTGGATAGCTACAACTTGGCTGTCTTCTCTAATAGACTCAGACTATCCTCTGGATCTTAAATCTCTCAGTGGAGTTCTAACACTGCGTCTTCACACGCCTGATTCAAGAAGGAAAAGAGACTTTGCCGCGCGGTGGAAGAAGAACAAGACTATTGGGTTGAACGTCTATGGTTTGTATGCTTATGATACTGTCTGGATCATTGCACAAGCTGTGAAGTCATTTCTGGATGCTGGAGGTAATCTAACCTTCTCTCATGATGCAAAGCTAAGCAGCTTGAAAGGCGAAGCGTTGAATCTAAGTGCGTTGAGCAGATTTGATGAAGGACCACAACTTCTTGATTACATTATGCATACAAAGATGTCTGGCCTAACAGGTCCGGTTCAGTTTCTTAAGGACAGGTCAATGGTACAGCCTTCATATGATATAATGAATGTTGTTGATGGCGGGGTCCACCAAATAGGTTACTGGTCTAACCATTCTGGTCTTTCTACTGCGCCTCCTGAATCATTTTATAACAAACCTTCTAACCGTTCTAGCTCAAACCAGCATCTGAAGTCTGTAACGTGGCCTGGAGGCACTTCGGTTACGCCTCGTGGATGGGTTTTTCCTAACAACGGGAAGCTGTTGAGGATTGGTGTTCCTGATAGAGCAAGCTTCAAGGACTTTGTCTCAAGGGTCAACGGAAGCAGCAGCAAAGTGCAAGGGTATTGCATTGATGTGTTTGAAGCTGCGGTGAAACTGCTTTCTTATCCGGTTCCTCATGAGTTCATTTTCTTCGGAGATGGTCTCCAGAACCCAAACTACAATGATCTGATCGACAAAGTCACCAATGGGGTTGACTTTGATGCTGCTGTAGGAGATATAGCCATCGTTACAAAACGAACGAGGATTGTGGATTATACTCAGCCTTACATTGAGTCAGGCCTCGTTGTGGTTGCTCCTGTGACAGCGCCTAACGAAAATCCTTGGGCCTTCTTACGCCCTTTCACTCCTCCTATGTGGGCTGTAACTGCTTCTTTCTTCATGGTCGTTGGAGCTGTGATCTGGATTCTTGAACACCGAACCAACGATGAGTTTCGAGGTCCCCCAAGGAGACAAATCATTACCATTCTCTGGTTAGTACACATGAGTCTTCTTCTTTGTCTGCAACAATTGTAGCATAAATTAAAGATTACTATAACTCTTTTATTACAATGCAGGTTCAGCTTCTCGACCATGTTTTTCTCTCACAGTAAGTCTCAAAACTCCCTTCAAGCTTAAGTTACTGTGTGAAGTTTTCTTAACATCTTTTATGATTTCAAACTCTCAGGAGAGAATACAACGAGCACGCTTGGTCGCATGGTGCTGCTGATATGGCTTTTTGTGGTTCTGATCATCACATCTAGCTACACTGCGAGTCTCACATCGATGCTTACAGTGCAACAGCTAAACTCACCTATAAAAGGAGTGGATACACTCATCAGCAGCAGTGGTCGTATTGGCTTCCAGGTTGGTTCATTTGCTGAAAACTACATGACTGATGAGCTCAACATCGCCAGGTCAAGACTTGTGCCTCTTGGCTCTCCTCAAGAATACGCCACTGCGCTTCAGAATGGTACTGTTGCAGCAATTGTCGATGAACGTCCTTATGTTGATCTCTTCCTCTCGGATTACTGTAAGTTTGCCATCAGAGGTCAAGAGTTCACCAGATGTGGTTGGGGATTCGTGAGTCATCTTCTGACTTTCTTCTTTCTTAACTGTACATGTTTGAGGACCATAATCTGATCTTGCTTCTCTGTTTTGAAAAGGCATTTCCAAGAGACTCTCCTTTAGCAGTGGACATGTCAACAGCAATTCTTGGTCTATCTGAAACTGGGGAGCTTCAGAGGATCCATGACAGATGGCTTTCCAAAACTAACTGCAGCAGCCCACACGGGTCTCAGTCAGGTGACTCAGAACAGCTAAACGTGCATAGCTTCTGGGGAATGTTCCTTGTGTGTGGTATCGCTTGTCTTATAGCTCTCTTCATCCACTTCGTCAAGGTAGTCCGCAACTTCATCAAGCACAAGCCAGAAGAAGAAGAAAAGGGTATACCTTCACCAGAGAGTTCTCGTTTGAAGAAGCTGCAGACTTTTCTAGCTTATGTTGATGAAAAGGAAGAGGAATCCAAGAGAAAGTTTAAGCGCAAACGGAGCAGTATTTCTATGAATGCAAATAGTAGTATCTCATCCACACCAATATGAAAGAAAAAAAAAACAGAAAGATGCTCTTTGATATCTGTTCATCTAAATGTATATTTTAACATACACCTCATTTGTAAGCAAAATGGGATTTTGTCCAAGATGCAGATTTGGATAAAGAATATAGACATATACCAGTCATTCAAACTTAAAACATTCACAGTGATTTAGATGTATGATACACTTTAACTTGAGAACAACTTGTAACTTGTAAGCTGGGAGTAGAAGCTTTTCCATTTCGGTTACATTGTTTCAGTGGTAATGGAAAATGAGGAGATATGATTCTGATTTCACTCCAGTAATCAGCTTTACTGACGAAGTCCATGATTTTCAATTCATTACTTCAGTTAGTTAGGCACAGAACATAACATATGTTATTCAATAAACATTGGGCGAATGCAAGTAGCAGTTAAGAAATCGGTATGTTATGTAAAGAAAGCTAAGGAAGCTTGAGAGAAACAAAGAAGAAGAAAGAAATAATAGTGTAGAGAACCACAATTAACCTTCCGGTCCGGTTTAGATGTTTTAATGGTTAAACCGTTAATTTCAGTGTCGAGACCTAAATCTGATCTATATCACTCCACTAAAAAAAGCAACCAGGTTTACTGATTAGACATAAACACATCAGGTTAGGTAGTCACGTTCCTCTCTCTCTCTCTCTCTCTCTGACATTCACATTTGCTTCATCTCTTGTCTTGTTTGATCTCTTAATTAGTAACCTGTTTCATCGATGGCAACTCTGTGCTTCCACATTCCCTCCAAACCCATTTCATATTTCCAACCCAAATCGAAACCCTCCCCGCCGTTATTCTCCAAAGTATCCGTCTTTCGATGCAAAGCCTCCGTACAAACTCTCGTCTCCGTCGAACCGGAGCCCGTTTTCACCTCCGTTAAGACATTCGCTCCCGCCACAGTCGCTAACTTAGGCCCAGGCTTCGACTTCTTAGGCTGCGCCGTCGACGGCCTCGGAGACCACGTGACTCTCCGCGTGGATCCCTCAGTTCGCGCCGGCGAGGTCTTAATCTCAGAAATCACCGGAACCACCGCGAAACTCAGCACAAACCCTCTCCGAAACTGCGCCGGGATCGCCGCGATTGCGACGATGAAGATGCTAGGGATTAGATCGGTTGGGTTGTCGTTGGATTTGCATAAAGGTCTTCCTTTGGGAAGCGGGTTAGGTTCGAGCGCAGCTAGCGCCGCCGCAGCCGCCGTGGCGGTTAACGAGATATTCGGCCGGAAGTTAGCTAAACAAGATTTGGTGTTAGCCGGTTTGGAGTCTGAAGCCAAAGTTTCCGGTTATCACGCTGATAACATCGCACCGGCTATCATGGGAGGGTTTGTTCTGATAAGGAACTACGAACCTCTTGATCTGAAGCAGTTGAGGTTCCCTGAGGATAAAGAGCTATTCTTTGTATTAGTGAGCCCCGAGTTCGAAGCTCCGACAAAGAAGATGAGAGCTGCGTTGCCTACAGAGATTTCGATGGTTCACCATGTTTGGAACAGCAGCCAAGCGGCTGCTTTGGTGGCAGCGGTGTTGGAAGGAGACGCGGTGATGCTAGGGAAGGCTTTGTCGTCTGATAAAGTTGTGGAGCCGACGAGGGCTCCGTTGATTCCGGGGATGGAGGCTGTGAAGAAGGCTGCTTTGGAAGCTGGGGCGTTTGGATGTACGATCAGTGGAGCTGGACCGACGGCTGTTGCGGTGATTGATGCGGAGGAGAAAGGAGAGGAGATTGGGGAGAGGATGGTGGAGGCTTTTATGAGAGGTGGGAACTTGAAGTCTGTTGCTTCGGTTAAGAAGCTTGATAAGGTTGGTGCTAGGCTTGTTAGTAGCGTCTCCAGGTGAGGTGATTTTCTTATGTTCATGGGGATTGGAATTAAATTCTTCTTCCAAGTTTAAAACTCGTGTCCACTTGAGGTAGAGAATCATAGAGATGAGTAGATGACAGTGTACTCTGAGTTTTGTTTAGTCTCCTTTGGTATGCCTAAGGTTTCTTCTGAGACATTCGTTGTTAGAATGTGGACGTGTTGAGGGATTGAATGTTCAATGGTCTTAACGGGTTTGTGATTTCAAATAAAAATGTTGTAGCTTTCGTAGTCTCGTGTATTTTCGAATGAATTCAGGTATGAGTTTCTAAGTTTTGGCTATCCTTTCTGTTATACTTCCACATTTTATCTTGGGAAAATTTTGAACATTGAATCGATTCTGTAACAATATACGAAGGAGCGGTTTGCAAAAGCAGCCCAGTGGTAGCATACTAGCATTTCCGAGCTCTCCTAGGTCACATGATGTCACAATTCAAACACTGCTTGCAACCGATTACTTGAACTAATTAAGCATGCATCCTCTCAAAGAGGGAATCAGACAGGCTTAGTCTATAACTATATACTGAACTAAGATGAAGTTTATTGGCGTGAACAGGGACAGTATGTAACGAGTCTATTCGCCGGCATGAAACCTAAGATGAAAATCAGCTTTGATAGCACGTTCATTTTCCAAAAGACTAGATTTTTCCAGTAACCCATTCCCGAAAGCTTGGGACTTTGTTCTCTTTGTCGTTAGAAAAGTAAAAGAGAGTGTTCGTTCTGTTTCCTTTTGAGCCTTGTCTTTGGCGTCTGTGAGATGTAGACAAAGGATCGCCATCAGCCATGAGAACCCTCCACGTACTCTCTTTTCCCTCTCTTCTATAGCTTTCATGTGACCCTCTCCTGACGTGTTTCCTAAGAAACGCCAAAGAGCAACTTTTTGTAGAAGCTGACAAGTGTCATTGTGTCAAGAGGAAACTAGACGATGAACTGTCGTCTCCTTGGTTTTACACCGTTTGCACCATGGGAGGCATGATCAGTGCCGGAACAACACATCTGGCTAGAACCCCTCTTGATTTCTTGAAATGAGTATGGAAGCTAATTTCATTTTGATACTAAAAGTCTCTAATCTTGTTTGTTTCCTGTAATGACTTGTCTCGTCTGCTCTTTGGGATATGTAATAGATTTAGTGTGTTTGGTCTTGTCTGTGCTCAAATTGGATCATTATGATTAAACTATCAGTAACAGATCACACTCTCTTCGTAGGTGAATCATGTGAAGTACAATAGCATTCCCTCAGGTTTCTCAACTCTCTTGAGAGAGCATGGTCATTCCTATCTCTGGAGAGGTTGGTCAGGGAAGCTTTTAGGTTATGGTGTTCAAGGCGGATGCAGATTCAGACTCTGTGAGTACTTCAAGACACTCTACAGCAAGATTCTTGCCTAACAAAAACAGAACTTCCATATATTTTCTCAGTAGTGCTTCTGCTCAGATATTCGCAGATATGGCTTTGTGTCCTTTGAAGCTATCAAAGTTTCAGACGCAGCCCATGTTTGCAAAAGGATTGCTTCATGGTTGCCAAGAGTGTATAGAAATGAAGGTCTTGCTGGGTAACCCCTTCTTCTCAGAATCATTGGCAATCACTTGAGTTTTATCTTTGAATCTTTAATCATCTCTCCAAATGCAGCTTCCACAAGGGACTTTTTCCGCTATGGTGTCGCAAGTTTCCAAGTAATCTTACTACACCAGCTTGATTTTATTCTAATTTAGACATTAACAAATAATTGAGCTATGGATGCACATTAGCCTTTTAGTAGGCTTGTTTGTGTTTTGTACTAAAACAATACTTGTTGATTATGTGTTTCTTTCCTGTGGTTTTCAGTTTCTATGGTGATGTTGTCAACGTTTGAGCAGTCTCTTGAGTTTATTAGTTTATATATCAAAACATTATCCAGAAAAGGAAACAAGATTGCTCTAAAGCTTAACAACTTGGTGTCACATGTCTTGCTGGCTATACTGCTGGAGCTGTAGGTAACTAGGTATACAGTCATCTCTAACCCTGCAGATGTGGTTGTTTCGTCTCTCTACAACAACAAAGCCAAGAATGTCTTACAGGTAGTCAAAAATAAATTGGTCTATTGTATAATTTATATTCTAAATTTTAATAAAACCAAAATGTTCAAAAATAAATCAGAGAAGAAATGGAAGTCAGAAACTAAACTGGTACCACGTGCGACCGACAATGACATGTCTTACGTCTTTGTCCCTGTAAGAAAAAGGATCATGCATCTCACTAATAGATCTTATGTACAGAGTACGATCCAGACTCTAGCAAAAAGGAACAAATGTACAATCTTGACGAACCAATGCGGAAAGTCAACGTAACAAACCTTATTTTCTTGTGAGATCAATTAGTATTTTGTCAACGGTTTCATTCTGTTAATTAAAGCCATAAATTATCTCCTAACTATCTATATCTACTAATAAATAGAGTTGTAGTTAGCTAAATATAAGCACATTCCAACTCTTAAAAGTTAGTATATCGTTTGGGTTATTCTCTTTATTAAAAAAAGATAAATTATCCTAATTAAGAATCATTGCAATTTTTTTAGTTTCCAAGCACTTTGCAAGTTGCAGCTATCATTAGACACAGTAAAAACTAAAAAGAGATGATAAGTTAATAATTAAATGGGAAGAAACGAATGAAGAAGGTGAGACGAAACCGCGTTTAAGACATTTCCTTTGTTTTGAAAATGAACAATCCTCTCCCCCTTCACCGTCAACACAACAATCTTTACACTCTGATTGATGATTCAACGCTTCCAATTACACAATCAGAAACAGCAATACATATAATATTAGAGTATATTAGTATAAGGAAATAAACATATTTCTTTTGTTATTTGACTTGAACAAGCATTGACGAGTATTTATCTTTCAAGAGTTTCACCATTTCTTCGCCCATTCCATTTCCTAGAAATATTAATCAGAATCCTAATCTTTATCAATTTCATTGTCTTCTAAGCTGTGCTGGTATTCTG
>OVBX01000745.1:17690-34083 GCA_900406325.1 Erucastrum elatum
TTATGATTTCTGATGGTTGATCTGATGTGGGTTTCTCTGATTTTATTTAAAGTTTGATGCTTTTCTTGCTTCTCTGGTTTGATTTGGTGTTCATGTCTATTTGTTTCTTTCCATCAACAGTGTTCGTTGGATGAGGAGAAGAAGAAAGTGAATAAAAAGTTTCATGGGCAATTCATGCCGTGGTTCTTTGAAAGACAAAATCTACGTGGGCAATAACAGTAGTAGGCCCGAGGATAACTCCAAAACCACCACCCACGTTTCCTCCCTTCCTTCTCCAAGAGCAGAACAAGACCAAGATCCTAAAACAGACAATAACAAAAGTCCTGTTCTTGTGCTTCCGGTGAAAGAACCTGTTATGCGGCGTACCATGGACAACCAAGCTTACTACGTTCTTGGTCACAAGACTCCTAACATCCGTGATCTTTACACCTTGAGCCGTAAGTTAGGACAAGGACAATTCGGAACCACGTATCTCTGCACCGAGGTTGCAACCGGTGTTGACTACGCTTGCAAGTCAATATCCAAGCGGAAGTTGATATCTAAAGAAGATGTTGAGGATGTTAGACGGGAGATTCAGATAATGCACCATTTAGCTGGTCACAAGAACATTGTTACGATCAAAGGAGCTTATGAGGACCCTTTGTATGTTCACATTGTGATGGAGGTTTGCGCTGGTGGTGAGTTGTTTGATAGGATTATTCAGAGAGGGCATTACAGCGAGAGGAAAGCTGCTGAGTTGACCAAGATCGTTGTCGGCGTTGTTGAGGCGTGTCATTCGCTTGGTGTCATGCATAGGGACTTGAAGCCTGAGAATTTTTTGTTGGTTAATAAGGATGATGATTTCTCTCTTAAGGCCATTGATTTTGGTCTCTCTGTTTTCTTCAAACCAGGTAATGTAGTATCTAGTTTATGCAGAAAGAAAATTTGGTAAATATTTCAAATATATGATTCTCTAGTTTATTATTTATTAATAGGATAATTACTTTGGTTTTATAGTTTTCTTATATATATTTGTATTCATCTATAAAAACTCAACGAATTTAAGAAGAGATTGGTCTTAGGCCTTCGAAGACTAAATAAGATTTAATCATAGCTTCTGCTCCATCATTTTAGTGTCAAACCATCTTTAGGACAATTATAGAGCCTGATTTGGTTATAGTGGATTCGATAGTATGTAGGACATGCTGCAACTTTGCAGCTTAAGTACTTGTTCTTGATCTCTAGACTGCTTCTTTTGCTTTGCCTTAATGTATTTTTATACTAAAACTTCAGGCCAAGTATTCAAGGATGTTGTTGGAAGTCCATACTATGTTGCTCCTGAGGTTCTTCTTAAACATTATGGTCCAGAAGCTGATGTGTGGACTGCTGGTGTTATACTCTATATTCTACTAAGTGGTGTCCCTCCTTTCTGGGCAGGTACGTGTACTGGTGTATAGCTTCTTAAGATGAGTTCTCTTAAAGAGATTTCCTGAAGTTTGGTTGTGTGTTTTTTTTGGGATCAGAAACACAACAAGGAATATTTGATGCTGTCTTGAAAGGAGATATAGACTTTGAGTCAGATCCGTGGCCTGTGATATCAGACAGTGCTAAAGATCTGATCAGAAAGATGTTATGCTCCAATCCCTCTGAACGCTTGACCGCTCATGAAGTCTTGCGTACGTACTCATTTTATATTCAATAATTGGTTACATTTTATGACAACCACATAACAAAAGACTATTTATATATCTTTCGTTCAGGTCATCCATGGATCTGTGAGAACGGTGTTGCACCAGATAGAGCACTTGATCCGGCTGTTCTGTCTCGTCTCAAACAGTTTTCTGCAATGAATAAACTAAAGAAGATGGCATTAAAGGTGATAGCTGAGAGCCTCTCAGAAGAAGAGATTGCAGGTTTAAGAGCCATGTTTGAGGCAATGGATACTGATAACAGCGGTGCAATCACTTTTGATGAACTCAAAGCTGGGCTGAGAAGATATGGCTCAACTTTGAATGACACTGAGATCCAAGATCTTATGGAAGCAGTAAGAATACTATATACGATTTCCTTTCTCTATATAGATAGACAATGACCATAGTTATATTGTTGTGTCTTAGGCTGATGTGGACAACAGTGGTACAATAGATTACAGTGAGTTCATTGCAGCGACGATTCATCTGAATAAACTAGACAGAGAAGAGCATCTTGTCTCTGCGTTTCAGTACTTTGATAAAGACGGAAGTGGTTACATCACCATTGATGAGCTGCAACAATCTTGTGTTGAACATGGGATGACTGATGTTTTTCTTGAAGATGTAATCAAAGAAGTGGATCAAGACAATGTAAAGCTTTGCCTCTTGACATGTTTTTGACTGATGTTAGTCTCTTCCTTGCTGATAAAACTTATGTTTTTTTTGGTGTTACAGGATGGACGGATTGACTATGGAGAATTTGTAGCGATGATGCAAAAGGGAAATGCTGGTATCGGGAGACGAACAATGAGAAATAGCCTAAACATCAGCATGAGAGATGTGTAGGCACACACATACACACTACACATCAGCGTCTTGAATCATTTGCTTGGTGGGGCTGCAAATAATTTGACGGAATCATTGTTTGCAATCTTCAATCACAGAGAAGGCTGAAGAGAAAACCCGATTCCATAGGTGCAGGAAGGCAGCTGAATCCCTTGAAGGTTTGAGTTTAAAATGTTAAAAAAAACTAGTGTATGATTATTGGTGGATGAACAAGCAAAAAGTGTTTCCTTATGTTTCATCAGTAGGTGTGAGGACTATTTATGTTGTTTCTCTGTTTTTTAAAGTTTGGAGCTTTGTTTCTTCCCCACTGTTGAAAACTTTGAACCATTTTGAGTTCTTGAGTGATCAATCATCTTCCAATAAAGCGCATGTGTTATATAAGTTATAAATCTAGGCCTTCACCATTTCTCTAGGTACAAATACATATGTACGAACGCAGAATTGCATATACATATAATCCATATTCATATATGAAAAGAATGTGAAATGTGGAATATGATGAGCTAATAAGTCTCAATCATGAAATCAAAGTGATGTTTTGGAACCAAACTTCAGGTTGGTCGAAACTATCAATCATACATTGGTTCCAATATGGTAGACTGGAACATGACAGGAAAACCCATGTGCTCCCCCACTTGTTTATAATCTATTAGGGCATATATACTCTTCACAGTTCATACCACATGCATTGAATTATTTTTGTCATGTTTGATTAGTGTATTCCATAATTTGGTGAAATAGATTGGATTTCATGATTGCCATTTAGCTGTTCTGCATGTTTTCTTAGATTTACTTCAAAATCACTATTCAATGGTTTCTTGTTCTCTCTAAATATTCAACTGTTTTTTTTTGTTCAAACTGTTTTTCTTACTAAAACAGTTAATTTATATTGGGAATAATAGATGAACTATATTTACAGTTACTAATGTAACCTGGTGAGCTGAAACCATTATTTACCAAAAGAACACCACCAGTTAGTAGGGCTCTTAGGTTAAATGTAACATAACTAATTATGGTCGTGGGATCTTGAAATAAGAATGCTCGATCTTGAAATAAGAATGCTCAAATCAAATTCAAATGATATTTTTGAAAAATCTGCTGATCCAGTCAATCCTAATATAATTGCATTTAGTACAATATCTGCTTCTGTCAGACGAGACACTGCATTGTCTAAGTTGAGTTTACAATGCGTTGTGACTAATGTTTGGAGATAGCTGGATATGTGTTAATAGATTACCAGAGAAACCATACTCGAGAGTGAGTCGAGATATAAACTTCTCATATAGCTATGATTTTGTTTAGTTGGAGGCTTACACTTTGAGAAGGGTGTTTTAGTATATTTTCAGGTCTAGTTTAACACCTGACCACAATTATGCAAGCAAATCAACAATTATATTTTAAATTATTTTTAAATATACTTATAGATTAAAAAAAATTATAATATAACTGCATACAGAAACAAACATAATTTATTTACAAAACGTTCAATTGTTTTGTAACTTATCCTTCATGTTTTAAAATTGGCAAGGACGGTCCAAAAGATATGGTAATGAAAAACTTAAGAATCAGCTAGCTAGTTAAATGACAGATAATAATCAGATCAATAACGCGGTTTCATTCTTGTCCCCACCGACCAGAAAAGGTAATGACAGCCTTACTTATAGCCGACGTTTCGTAGATACTCGTTTCTTTTTTCGTAAACACGTCAAAACGCTATTTATGCCTATTTTCACGCAAAATACAAAAAGGAAATAAAAGTAAAACCAGCTCGAATGTTTTGACCTTTATTTCAGATCTTCAAATGCTCTAATTTGACTTGTATTGAGTAATAACTAATAACGTTCAATCTAATCATCTTCTTTTTTACTTTTCAACTAAACTTTTGAATTACAAAGAAACAAATCTATTGATGATAATTTCGTCTTATGTTCTTTTTTTTTTGTTAAACAAATTCTTTATCGTCACCCACTCACCAGCCTAACGTTTAATTGCAACGATTTTAGTACAAAACAACAAATGAAATAATTATACATTTCACAACAAAAAAAAAATGTTTTTAAAAATGACGAAATCTAGGAATTACAGCAAATATAACTTCATCAATCACATTGGAAGTAAGAACATATGAAGGACATTTTTTGCTTATAAAGAATATGAGTAAATGAGCCAACACACACCAAAGTGTAAACATTCGATGAGCATGAACTTATATAAAGAATATGAATAGATGCACCACACAACCAAAGTGTTAAACCTTCAACGAGCGAGATTGCCACATCATCGATTGCAGGAGAGAGGGAGAGAGTCGGAGGATGAAGTACGGAGGAGACGGCGAATCTCAGATCGGAGCCTGAAGAACACTTGAACAAAGCCGCCTCTCTGTTGATTCCCCAACGACGACTTGGTTTTGTTCTCGTTAAACTCGAGATCTGTGAAGAAGACTGGTAGTTTCTTCAGGAGAATCAATGACCAACTCCATTCCCACCATTCTTTCACAGAGCTACCACCTCTTTGCTCTCCCATGGCGGAGACAGATTTGGATCTGTGTAAATCATCAGTGGACTGCTGGTTACGAGAGAGGTTCAAGGAGAGGGAAGAGAGACGACGGCGGAGAAGACCCGGTTCGTTAGCTTCGGCGGTGGTGGAAGAGACGGGGAGAGAAGCGGGTTTACGAATCTGAAGGGTTTTCATGATTGAGGAGCTCATGGTTTCTTTCTTTTTTTTTTTATTCTTGAAAGCTTATGGTGCAGAAGGTGAGGAAGGAAGAGAAATGTGGTTGCTTTAGAGAGAGAAAGGTGAGAGATAGATTGTGAACACAGACGGGTTTTTATCTGTATGTTGTGGACCCTGCCTTTAATTTTTATTCCTTGCCAATAATTACATGCCAGTTATTTCTCTAATTTTGTGCGTGACTTGGCATAAAGTTGGTATTTTGGTAGGTATATATTGTCATCTGATGAGCTTAAGAGCAGAAGAACATATTTACAACACAAGATGAAAATTAGGTATTCAATTCTCTAATTTAGATCCGCCTTTTTTTTGTCTCAAACATCAAATTTCATATACTAAATCAGAAATACATGATTTAAACCTCAACAGATTTCAAAAAACAAGAATGAATAAAATTATATTCTAGCAAAAAATTGTGTTACATTTAGTGCCTCTGTTTTTATTTATGTACTCAAATGACTATAAACTACAAAGAAAGTTTCTTCACAGCCATTATGAAGGAGTTGGAACATCTCTTGTGCCAAACCAATTGCAAAGACCTCTTTCCAAATAATCATGGCCCTTTGCTTTGACTGCAAACAGATGTAGCCGAATTGTTTTATCTGCAATTTTGCTCAGAGTGATAGCATCTTTTGGTTCTTTTCCATGTCTCCTAGAGTTTCTTTCCCTCCAAATACTATGAACTGCAGCCTGCAGGGAGTATCGGATAAGAAACATTTCTGAAGGAGGATAACTCGAACCAGCCATGGTCACAATAGTATTCCAGTCTGTGGTGAAACCACCCTTTAGGAACCCTTTAACCAGTGATTTCCAGACTTTAGAAGAGTAAGGACACTGAAAAAAGAGATGTTGTCAAGTCTCTTGTACTTCATGACATAAGACCTCACCAGATTTTAACTACACGTATAACAAAGTGATTTACTATAATATAAGAACACATATATGGATTATATGCTAGACATAGGATTTTGTTGTATTATCCTTGCCACGAGAGAACTAGGAGGTGTAAGAGACTAATTGTTCTGAGTCTTAGAATGATTTTGTTCTGGCCACCTAATTAGATACTATTTTAGTTCAAATTTTCGGTGTTTTTAATATTTAATTTATAAACACTAGAGGGTTTTCCGAGCTACGCCCGGATATATACTTATAAATTAGTTACAATATTGTATAAATGTATAATATTATGATTATGGACAATAAATTGACCTTTTTATAAGATGAATGTTTAATTTAATATTGAAATGTTCATATAAATTTTCTGGTATACCGTTGATTTTATTATGATTGATACACATATTTATATTTATCTTTAATATAAATAAAAATAAAGGGTACTAACTAATACTTCTTTTGTACAATTTTAAGTGAATTTTAAAGTTTTTACACGTGGATTAAGAAAGAACAAATTTCTATGTAATTTATCTTGATTATATAAAATATCATTAAGTAAAATTCATTCACCTATTAAAAATATTGTATTTTGTAATTGGTCACAAAATTTAAATGATTTTAAATTTTACTTATAATAATTAAAAAATCAATTTTTTGGAAGGAAGTTTTTTTCTGGTACGGAGGGAGTAGTACGATGCATAAGGTGAGTTTTTTGATTCGTGCATTGGGTGAAATCTATGATGATGCATCACCGGGACTAACAAAGGCTAAGGTACCCACGTGTTAATTATACCAAACGAATATTAGTGAAAATGTTGTAAGCCCTCAAACTTCTTTTAATCATTCAAATAATATTAGTGAAATTAATTTCCTTTAATGTAAGATGGAGCTTGTTGCAGGAAATTTTATAAGAGAATAGGAAAACACAAACGACAAATGACGGAAAATTATAATTTCGTAGAGCTTGTAATGCAGTAAAAGAAAACTTGGTGTGAAACCACTTGTAGTGCTTCCAAAAATCATTCAATCACAGCTGTTGACGATGTTTTCTTTACTTAGGTTACCTCTGAATGAGTTTCACAGAGACACAGACACAAAGTGCACAGAAAATAGAGTTTCACAGACATGTCCTTAGAAGTTGCAGACATCGTGAAGGTGCCATGGTTGAGAGTGAAATTGTACGGGTTCACTTGATCATGAAAGAAGCTTTGCTTGCCAGCAAGTTCTTTTAGGCATCTAGGTAGCTCCCACACTCGACCACTATTAGCCTGTCAAACAGTCATATTCATGCACTGTCATTAACAAACAGAGTTTGACACATAATCTGTAATCTTGGGAACTGCTTGAACCGTCTGGTGAGTTTGCAGTTGGTGCACAAGCAACACAGTTGATCCCATGTTGAATACACCTATACCTGCATCGACCATTTACCAAAAAAATTAATAAAATAATCTTTTTACATTCCTTAGACTCCAATTTGTATATGTTATCTTTTGAAACCACATACCTACTTTCAAACTTTACACCATGACCTTGTGGATCATACACCCGCTCCTCCGGTGGCTCGGTAGGAAATAACTTCTCCTTTTGGCTTATTTGTTCTTAGTTCGGGTTAGATGAATAGCTGTGACAGCAAATGTCAGTAACGTCTTTGGCTTAGGGAGTTAGGATATGTAAGTTTCATCAAACGTACCTCAATGGGTCCAATGTTGGTCGCACCAGCAGCGGCAAATGCCATAAAACCTTGTTTCCATATCCCTTCAAGTATGACCTGTTCTCAATTAGATTAACAGCTTATGATCAATGTCTGGAGATAAAAGAAAAGCCTACACATATCTGGTAAATTTACAAATAAATAATTACCTTTTCATTTACAACATAGGGATTTTCTATAGTTCTTGTAGCATGTTGATTTTGAAAATGCCACTCATTAGAGTTGGCCTTACTCTCAGGTCTTTTGGATGCTTTTTGAACGCTTAAGTGTGATGTTTCACAGCATCATGATACTCCTGCTCTTTGGAACTCATTACCTGTACTATAAACATAGTATGATGTTACTATAACTCCCTTTACCAAGATAATATAGTAAAGCCAAAATACCTTTCTCACGCTCCGCTTCACCGATACTGGGATCAAATTACTCCTCACGCACTAACTCTCTATTGACTCATGAGTGCCTCATTCAGCTCTCGAGATTTTTGCAATCTTTCCTAAATATGTCCCCTCCATAGATCAAAGCTTTAGCTACTATCTTGAAATCTGAACTAAGCTTTCTACCTCTTTCAACAGACTTATCACAATCCTTGATGCACGCATCATACTTGATCAAGCACATTCACATTTAGATTCACCCTCGTGCCAAGCAAATCGCTACAGACTAATACAAATGAAACTATACCTTCACTCATCATATTAAATTAAACATGATCAAATTTAGGATCAAACAACAAATCAATATAAGATTAATTTACAAAAAAATGATACAATAATGCACCCATAATACTGAATCAAACATGATCAAATTTGGACTCAACCAAGCAAATCACATAAAAAAAATTGTAGATTAGTATACATAAAAACTATACACATATACATAAAGACTATACCTTTGTCATCTCCAGGTGGACAGTAGCACTATTTGTGATAAAGAGATATCTTCATCAACAATTTCTATGGTTCCGAGTAATTTTTATAGTGTTTCTATGCCACATTCCCCATCTATATATTCTTTAAAGCTTTCTGCTTACTCTCAATTGTCTCCAAACTCTGGTTCAGGTTTTTGTCTCTTATCTAGCTCAGAGTCTGAGCCTCAGACTCCTTCCCTGGAGGCACAACCATGTGGCTTCCTGATCCACCGCTGCTTCACCTGCATGAGTCCTGAAATTAACATTCGACAAAATCCCAAAAGGTTGCATCTCCATCTAGTATTTCTTTTGAGATTTTGACTGTGGCTGTGGATCTCCTACAAAATATTTACGAAATAAAGCTGCTTTTAAAAAAAGAACCTCTCGTTGAATCTGTCTTTAGATTCTTCGATATCTCCAGTCATATTTGAAAGCGTTCCCAAAAGGATCCGATACGGCCTATGGACTCGACGCGAAACCTTGAGCGTCTGCCAAACATGATCAATGTCAAGACACTTCGTATAAACGTCGACGGCGAAGCTGATTCAATCCTAACCGAGCATATATGGGTAATTCAGCTGAGAATCAATGCTCTGTTTTAACAACCTTTGTAGAATAGGAAAGGTGGAGGAAGGAGAAATAGATAAGAAGAACTGAAAAGGCAAGAAGGAAAGGGTTAAGTACATGACCTAGTTTAAAGCCTCCGATGAAGAAAACTGTTGTTTCAATTTTCAAATTATGGAAGACGGAGAGATCAAATTAGATGAAGAAGATGTTTACTGGAGATATTTATTTTTGTTTAAAGTTAAGATAAGTTATTAACATCGCCAAAGTGGAAACTTGCGGGTTTGTAAAAAGGAATGGGCCGGTTTGTAAACAAAATCCAACGTAAGACAGTCCAGACGAAGAAACTGGTTGAAGCCCAGCAGCTAAAACATGTTGACAAAAGCTCCAACCCTATTGGCTGGAATTAAACTGCCTACGTGGACACTCTCTCCTTTGATTATATTCACTTTTTAGTATTAGTTTGATTAGCTACCATTGTGAAGCGAGGTCTATTTTGGTTTACTTCGGTTTATACTGTAGATACTTTTAGTTTATTTATAAATTTGATTTTATTACCAAAAACCCATAATATTTATTTTTAGTTTATATGATTAGAATTCTTCTTTGTTAAAATATAAAACATTTATAGTACTCTAGCTTTTAAGAGGAATGTTTATATTTAATTTAGCTATTAAAATTTAGAGAAAAAATAATATTATAATACTTTCATCAAATGAATATAAGAAAATATTAATATACCAATATTATTATATAGCGTAAATATATGTCAATATAATTAATAAAAATAATCATTTTCATTTTTATATTTAATTTGTATTAGATTATTGATATATAATTTTACTATATATTTTAATTGATCAATTTTTCAGTTTATTTAGTCTGATTAGTTTATAAACTGAACAAATTCATATATTATTATTTTTTAAATCGACCTCCATTCAGTTTATTGGCTATCATTTTTTTCTATTTGCGCTTCCTCTAATTTTATACTCCATCTGCCCCATTTTAATTGGATTTTAAAATTTTTTGACAAAGATTAAGAAAATACAAAATTCTATGTAATTTATCTTGGTTTTATAAAAATAACATTAAATAAAACAGTTCAACCAATAGAAAAAATACAATATTTTGTAATTGGCTACAAATAAAAGTGAGAATATCAATTATTTTAGAACAAAATAAAAATCCTTAAAAACCACTTAAAGTGGGACGGAGGGAGTACTTATTAATTTTTATACTTCATGATGAAAAAAAAAATGAATGTTCACAATCATTTGTATGGTTCACTGTGGGCAAAAAGCCAAAAAAGAAGCATCTTCACAATACAAGTGGGATAAAAAGTTATAGACGTTGACAAACCCTTCACTAAAACGCTGAATACACTTTCGAAATCTAAGGAAAAATCATGGATAGTTAGTTAAAGAGTGACATAAACGAAAAGACTAGTCGATGAACTAGATAGTTACATTCTAAAAGTTAGAGGAAGCATATCCGAAAAACATCTTCCAATCAGGGATAAGCCTAAACTGAAGAGTGATTTCATTTCCTTGAAAAGTAAAGGACGGCCAAGTTTGAATTCTGTTAATCACACCAACAGGATCCACAGCTTCAAGGGCAAATATAACTTTAGCCAAACGAAGACTGGATACTACGAATCAACACAATAAAGAAGCAAGGTTTTTTCCTGGGTACGACAACTCAGCATTTTAAGATCATATAGAACTGACATGTCATTAAATGAAAAATTTTGTGAAGCCAATAAAATCATTTCGTTTAAACACATCACAGCTTTGCTGTCGTTTTTTGCCTTTGATTTCCTCTCCGTTTGTGGAACTTCGATCTTTTTTTTCTGATTCTGATATCTCTCTCTTGCACCTTCGCAATCCTCTGATCAGAGTGAGATCAATCTTCTGGCCAAGAAACGCAACGTACTCCGCGATCTCAATCGAATCCGTTAGCTGAGGAGTGCCGATCACACCTTCCTCGAACTTGATCTGGACGTGTTAAAGACTACGGATTTTGAATTTGGTGTTGGTCCTGATCGAGGTCGTAGCTAACGGACCGGCGAACAGAACACAGTTCTCGACCGTGAAGAAGTCTGAATCGATGGTCTGCATTAAGGTAATTTATTTATTTTAGTTTTTAATAAAAAAAAACCTTTCCGAAGAAAAAATCTTAGCCCAGAAACCAACAAACCTAACAGCATCGGTGTGTTTTAATTTAATTGTTGATTCTGATATTTGAGTTCTGTTGAAGTGATCAGATATCAGTTATGCGGGGCTTAGCGAGTGTGATTAGTATGTTTGGTGGAGATGGATTCTCTGCTGTGACAGCAAGACAGAAGTGGCAGTTCCGTGGTGCTGCCTTGTGAGATCTTGAAAGGTCTCATTCTCATATTTGCTAAGATACTTGAGTAAGCACCGTCGATAACAGAGCATGATGGACTATCGTTTATAGCAACAAAAAAAGAATTGATATTTACTGATGTGAAGAAGATAGTGACACAGCAGTAGCATTGTTTGCTTAACAAGGTATGATTTCCAGAATGATCTCTTTAAGTTTTGAAACCACAGCCATGTCAGTTTCTAAGTATATACTTAACTCAGGAAAAACATGAGAGAGAGGCCATGAAGCTTCTGGACGATGAGCATAAGCTGAAATTTGCAATGGGTTTACTTGATTAGTAACTCCAGCTTGTGCTGGAAGCTGAACAAGACAATAAGAAGAAGATCAAATAAAACTACAGATTACCTTCAGAGTTCAGATGACTAAAAGTCTAAATCAAGAGATTATTAATGACTAAACTTACTAGAGCTATTGTTGGTTTTCAGGAAGCATAAGGATCCTCTGAAGCCAAAGCATCCTATATCTGCCTTACTGGTTTATGCTAACGAGAGGAGAGCTGCTTTCCGTGAAGAGAATAACAATGTACTGGAGGTAAATTTAAGTACTTTAATTCACTCTCAAGATTCCCTTTTTTAAAAAAAAAATGTTGAACATAAAGAAGATTGGTTAAAAGGTCGCAAAGATGACGGGAGAAGACTGGAAGAAGTTGCCAAACGAACAAAAACCACCATATGAAGAGGTCTATTTTTTTTGTTGTATATATGCTTGCATCGACAGCTATTTAAAATCTTAAGAGTGAATAAACTGAGGTATTTTAACAGGTGGCAAAGAAGAGCAAGAAGACATACATGGAAGCAATGGAGGAATACAAAAGAACGAAGAGGCCATGCATCAAAAAAAGAAGAAGAGCAGTCATGAAACTCCATAAACAAGGTCAAGGTCACCCGGCAAGGTCAAACTCCATAACTGCTTACAAGGAGAAACGGACAATCTGGCCAAGGTCACTCATTTACTCACACATTCCCCGTTTAGCTTATCACTAAAATGCATTATATAACAATATCATAATAATATCTCTTGCAGGAGAACAAAGAGACCAAGAATAAGAACATAAACGTCGACCCTAACAAACCCAAGAAGCCTACTTCATAATCTTTTTTTATTTCAGGTACGAACCTAAAGTCAATGTGCCTCAAGTGTATCATAAGCTTTTAGTCTATAAAACTTTCTAATCGTTAAAAAAATTTGTTTCCACAACAAAGATGCAAGGAACACTTTGATGGAAGACAATCACTGCTCAGTGATCTCTCTATTTTTTTTTAAAACGTTTTATCTTATTTATACTTTTCGTTGGATCTTGGACACGTACAAAAAAAAATCTTCAAATGTTAATAACTTTAAATTTAACAAATAGCAATTATCAAATTGAAAATATTTTAATAAAAAAATACAGAAACAATTCCCGCAGCGTAGCGCGGGTGTTAATCTAGTAGACTATAATAATCCTTGAAAGTTAGCATTATCTTCAGAATGAATGTCACCTAAAGCACATCGCTTCACATTCACACTATAAATACGCTTACCAGTGCATATCTTTCGGATTCAAAGTTTGAAAATACCAAACAGGCAAACACGATCTGATAAATCACACAACCAAGCAGGACTCAAAACTCGTCTGGTTTATGGAGGTGACACTGGCCAAATATTTCTACAGAACCTTTGGGGAATTACCAAATACAACAAAACAAAAATTAGATAGTATCTCAATTCCAAACTTTGCGATGTTGTTGCCACAACGAGAACTGAATTATAAAGACAAGAGATGAGGAAAGTAGTTGCAGTTTTTGTTTAACACTAATCACTGATTAGGAACAGCCATCTTTGGGCTTCAAAGACATGGAGGGAAGTGACAGGACAGGTCTTTCTGGCCGAATTGTACCCACCAGATGACAAATCCACTTGGGAACCGCAACAGAAGATAAACAAGCGCCTCTTATTTTTTTTTTTTAGTTTCAGACAACGATATATTTGCTCAACAACTATTGGAAACTGGCAAGTGTTGCAGATAAATGATGCTTGTGGCTGTCGGCTGTCACTGATCCAAATTCAACTCGATCACAGCATCTAGTCCATGAATAGATCAACTTATCTGTATAGACCCATTACCGAAGGACAATGTGCAAACTAAAGGAAGGCATATGGATTTTTCCTTCAGAGATATACACATTTCTGCAGGTCCAGAAAATAAATCATCTTTCTTGAACATAAGATCTACATAGCAAGCTTGAGGCCTAATGATCTTCATTTCGTCCAACTAGAAAATCTCTTAAGTAAAGAAATTCAAAAACCAGAAAGACATATGGGAATAGGTACAACGTACCACAAAAAAAATGCAAGTTATAGCAGACTACAATCAAACAAAACAAAGCAGGACGCACTGTAACACAAGCAACACAAATTTTTCTTCACCGAAATCAATTAGTACACAAACCTAGTATTGTTTTAACAATTCATTTTCCATTTCATCATCATAAACAAAGAACAAATCTTGTCCCTATCTAATAGCTAACGAAAAGGAGCACAACATGTTAACCTTATGGCCTTTTGTGCCCTATATGAACACTCATTTCTTGGCCTTGGAGAATCTAAGACACCGATACTTCTCACCACTCACAGTAATCTCCAGAGCTCCGTCTTGATTATCCTGATTCGAGGCGGTCCCCATGAGAACGCTCTTCTCCTTCTCCAGATTCTCCCTCTCCATCTTCAACCTCGCTTCCTGCCTCGCAATCTCCGTCTGCAACCAAAATAGTATTCATAAAATCAGTATCACTTTCACGTAACCCTAACGATTCAAACTCAAAAAACGTATACCTCGCGGCGAGAGAGCTCAGCTTTCCAGGCGGCTTCTCGCTCAGCGACTTCGCGCTCGCGCTCTTCGATATAGCTCTGCATCTCCCTCTCCTTCATGATCCGATCTTGTATATCGGCGTCGAGAGCTTGCTTTAGCTCCTCCACAAACTTATCCACCACTAATTTTATCCTCAGAGACATAATCCTTCCCTAACTTCCGCACACTAACCGCTTCTACACATTAGTTAACAACCTCTTCCTTTCTTAAACCGAGCTAACGATATTACGGCCGAGATTCACCGGCGACGAGAATATTCCAGATTCCGATCCTTTCGCGTGGATATTGCGTGAGACCTTTTGTTTGCTTTTCTTTTTCCCCTTCTAATCTTATAAGAGAGGGAAAATAGGAGAGATTGGCCCAATTTTATCTACAATTGTCCTATCAAAAGAATCACTTTATCGTAATGCTTATTTGCTGAATTTTTCTCCATTAGAGCAAACACATCGAAGGCTTTTAGCTGAGGTTCACAGGCAAATCAAAGAAAAAAATGAATGCAAAGCTCCTTTCATATGGATCCGGGTCGCCGGTCTGCTATTGGGCAGTATTTTTTTTATTAAAAATCAAACAAAAGTAGGATCAGACTGAACATACTAGTGTTTAATTAACTTGTAATTAAATAGTAGACACTGGATATTAGAAACTTGATTAACTTGTCTAATTCCAGAAGAGTTAATACATGCAATTTAAATTCATATATAAAACTTAAATAGATTTTTAAAAAGAAACACACATCCCAGAAAACATAATAGGGAGAAATCACAAAGTAAAACCGTTGTGAGGTGGATCCACCCAAGCAACATGCTTAGAGAAAGATGTACATGTAAGTGGACAAGAGCTTTTCTCATCAATGAGGGAGTAGTAATGGCTGCATAGCTCATTAGCGAACGAATACTTTCTTTTCATCTTAGATCCTGTAAAAGAGCCAAGGCAACGTGCGAATATTGTCAAGCCACAAAGTTCGCTCTTCTCTTCCCATATCATGCGTTCAAGGTTTAGCTTAAACACTGAAGATTTGTTGTCAGTAACAAAGATATTTCCATTATGCTCAATCAACAACATTCTTTCGCTACTGAAATCAATTATCTGGCAAAATCTGGGACAGCCCCAGGGTTTCACTGGAAGAACATCCCAGGTTGCGCTACACGGGTCGAAAGCCCCAACGTAGCCGGAGTCACTGAAACTATAGAACACACCATTCGAGAAGACACATTTTAACCATTTTCCACTGGCTGATTGGTTCTTAAAGCGATGGATGGTCCAACCGGTTTCACCATGCCGCCAAGTAGATATCACAAAAGGATCTTTGGAACTGAACTGGGTGAAGGTAACCACCAAACAACTAGTTGATGTAGGAGCGGCTGAGAAAGCTAAGCATTTGCCTGAGAAAAAAAGTGACCTATGGGGTAGGTAGATACACTCCCGGGTAAACGGGTTAAGAAAGAAGTCCAATTCCAAAGGGATATTTTTTGCCATTAGCAACCAACCATCCCTAGAATAAACGGGGTCATGACCCTTTAACTCTGGAATATATGTTTTGCAACGTTTGGAACTTGATGGGTCAAAAAGAAGGTATGCTTCATCTTCTGCTCGATAAAAAAACCAGGGAAGAGGGTGGAACTTTCTGACAGAAACAGCTGCTTCAAACCATGTCTTGCAGACAGTGGAAGCAATTATATTGTATTTTGGTCCTAGGTGGGATAAAATCTCTTGCAAGAGCTCTGCGGGAATATTTATCTTGAGTTTCCACTTAAAACCAATTGGCAATTAGTGGAGTCCCCCAAATCCGTTATATATTATTCATG
>OVBX01000746.1:0-34067 GCA_900406325.1 Erucastrum elatum
GTGGGACACGTGTCCTGAATCCCCCACAGGAGAGACTCAAGCCTACTTTATATATAAAGATCTATCATGATTTCCGCAAAACATTGATATATATATATTGGTCTGTACCTTTGTTTGTTTCAGTGTAATTGTTTGTATTCATTTTGACTGGCTTACAATTGGGAGAGACATCGTAGATCACCGGAGAGTTTCTACTTGCTAGTGACTAAAAAAAGAACTTTTTGCGCTTAATTTTATTTTATTTAAAAAAAAAAGAACTGTTCTAGAAGACTATGTATCTCAGTTTGAACCAAAGTTGTGTCGTTGCTTGCGTAATAATGGTATGACAGAATTAACAGATGTAGAAACTGGTTTCCCTCGCTTAAAGCTGACAATTATCGTCTCGAAAGAAGACCACAACGACATAAGAAAAACAAAGCAGGAGGAAATAACGGCTAAAAACAAGTCTCAAATACTTGGTGGTTTTCTAAAATTCTAGACATCACAAAAAGATATAAAGAGAGAGAGAAAGATAGAGAGAGTCATCATTTGGTTTGGTTCTTTAAATGAGCTCCCCATTAACAAAAACATGTTTTTAACTTTTAACCACCTGCGCAAAACGAAAACAAGAATGGTAAGAAAAAAAAGAAAGTTTCGAATCGAAAGCCAATATCTTCTTCATCATCATCTTTCATCTTCACTCAGGGTTTTGAGTTTAGAGGTACTTGAAAAGGATACCACCGTGAGTGGCAAAGAAGGGGGCAAAGACAAGAGACTCAACAGCCATGAGCTTGATCAAGATGTTCAACGAAGGTCCTGATGTATCTTTCAATGGGTCCCCGATGGTGTCTCCAATCACTGCTGCCTTGTGTGGCTCTGACCCCTTAGGTCCAAGACTCTTTGCATGCTCTGATACACCCGCCTGAAAAATAACAACTCACAACGGTTAATGACTTGCTTTCATCTCTTAACATGGTATAAAAACAGTTATGTACCTCGATGTATTTCTTGGCGTTGTCCCACGCACCACCAGTGTTAGATGCAGAAATAGCAATCTGTTTTATATGAAACAAGAACGTGGATGAACATATATATAGGTTTAGTCAATCACAAGAGAACTGAGAGAAGAATATATACCTGAACACCGGAAACAAGGGAGCCAGCGAGAACACCAGAGAGGGTCTCAACACCAAAGAAGAAACCAACAATGAGAGGAGTGAGCATGACAAGGCAACCAGGAGGAATCATCTCCTTAATGGAAGCGTCTGTTGAGATCTTGACGCACGTGGCGTAGTCAGGTTTCGCGGTACCTTCCATGAGTCCAGGGATGGTGTTGAACTGCCTCCTCACTTCTTCAACCATCTTAAGAGCCGCACTTCCCACACTCTTCATCGTCATAGCCGAGAACCAGTAAGGAAGCATGGCACCAACAAGAAGCCCAATGATAACCTTAGGAGTCAGCACATCCACGGTGTGGACACCAGCACGGCTCACAAAGGCGCCGAACAGAGCCAAGGAGACTAGAGCAGCAGAGCCAATAGCAAATCCCTTTCCAATAGCGGCGGTGGTGTTTCCAGCTGCATCAAGAGCATCGGTTCTTTCACGGATACGGTGGCTCATTCCAGCCATCTCAGCAATACCACCAGCATTGTCACTGATGGGACCGTAAGCATCGATCGCCAAACCGGTAGCGATGGTGCTGAGCATGCCTAGAGCAGCAACGGCAACACCGTACATAGCAGCAAAGCTGAAGCTGACGAAGATACTGATAGCAATTGCAAAGATTGGAATGATGACGGATTTGTAACCAAGAGCCAATCCGAATATAACATTGGTTGCTGCACCGGTTCTGCATGAGTCTGCCACATCTTGCACAGGGCTGCAAGAAGAAAAACAATGACATTCATTAGATTGTGTCATCTCTAACAGCAAAAATAATATAAAAATCTAGTAAAAAGTAGGTTCATACCTGTAGGCGTTGCTAGTGTAGTACTCAGTGACAAAACCAATGATGAGTCCAGCCCAGAGACCAACACAAACACATAGGAATAGCTGCCTGTATTTTCAAAAAAATGTACACACCAGAATTAGAATAATGCAATCTCATAGAGACATTTAAACAAAGAAAAGGTTCTTACCAGTTCTTGACGACCTTTTGTGCACCAAAGTTAAAGATGGTAAAGGAAGAAGGCAAGCCAACATATGAAACAATGGCGATTCCAACGGTCATGATGACAGTGGAGATGATGAGCTGATTCTTCAACGCTGGCTCAATCTCCTTAACAGCCTTGATCTCAAAGAAGTCGGTGGCGAAGAGAGTTGTGATCAAACAAACCAAGATACCCATTGAACTGATGAGCAGAGGGTAGCACATGGCAGTGAAGTCATGGTTGATTCCAAAGGAAGAGATGGAAGCAACAACAAGTGCAGCACATGAGGCTTCAGCGTACGAACCAAAGAGATCAGATCCCATACCAGCAATGTCACCAACATTGTCACCCACATTATCAGCAATGACCTATAAAACACAACCGACAAAATCAAGTCAACAAAGCTTAAAAAAGGTAAAAGCATAGTCTTGTCATAAGATGTACTACTTACAGCTGGGTTCCTAGGATCGTCTTCTGGAATATTCCTCTCGATTTTACCGACAAGATCAGCACCGACATCAGCCGCTTTAGTGTAGATCCCACCACCAACACGTCCAAAGAGAGCCATGGAAGAGCCACCAAGCCCATAACCAGTAATAGCCTCAAAGAGACCTTCCCAGTCCTCACCGTAATAGATCTTGAACACATTGATAGTAATGTAAAGCACCAAGAGACCACTAGCAGCGAGAAGGAACCCCATCACAGCACCCGACCTGAAGGCAACTATGAAGGCCTTTCCAACGCCCTTTCTAGCTTCCAAGGTGGTTCTAGCGTTGGCGTAAGTAGCGATCTTCATGCCAAGGAAGCCAGAGAGAACAGAGGTGACCGCACCGAGGATGAAAGCGATTGTGCTGAAAGCTGCGGTGGCTAAGGCGGGTTTGCAGGTCTTGGTGGTGTCGTAAGTGCAGGGTTTGTTCTCCGTGCTGAACCCTTCGACGGAGCCGAGGAATACGAAGATGATACCAGCGAAGATGACCATGAAGACACCTACGTATCTGTACTCGGTGAACAGGAACGAAGTTGCACCTGTTACCAAACACACACACGCACCAAATCAGATCCTAAACTTTTCAGACAAGACTAGATACTAAACCGAGTCTAGGACAGAACAGAGTGAAACAGAGCTTAGATCTAAAGACATCAAAGTGAGATCCGAATCGTGTTGGACGGGATCTCTTACCTTCGGAGATAGCGGTCTGAATCTCAGCGCACTTGGCGACGACGCTCTGGTCGTTGACGCCTTCCTCTTCCTCGATCAGGTAATCACCGTATCCGTTCTTGCCGTTGTTTGCGCCACCGGAAGAAGACGAGGATGCGCCTTGGTCGGCGGAGACTCTGACTCGAGAGACGATGAACCATTGGAAGAGAGAGAAAACGATGCCGACAACGGCGCAAACGGGGATGAGGATCTCCGTCCAGAGCTCCGGAAGAAAAGCTGACGCCACCATCTCGTAGCGAGACAACACACAACGCAGAGAGAAAAGAGAGAGAGAGATGGGGGGAAGTGTTTTCGATGAGATGAAATGAGTTCGTAACTCGTGTCGTTCTTATAACACTGACTCTCACGGATGCTCCTTCCATCTACAACGAAAGTTGGAATCCGGTACGGTTAGTTGCACCGTTCTTTACGCTACACCTCTTGAGATTTTTTTCGTTTTTTCTTTTTTTTTTTTCTGATAAGAAGGCGCGTGGTTTTTACGCTCTGAATTGTCGGAATCTAGATCTTGTGTTTCAGACTTTCAGGTCATTATCACTTATCAGACACGAAAGCAAAGTACAGTCTTTAGTCAATCTTCGCCGTTGATTTAAGGGTTTAAGACAAGAAGTACATGTGCATCTATGCGCTAACATCCGTCCGATCGTTAATTAGAGGATATTGGTTATCTTTTTTTAGGCTGATTGAAATTAACTGTATAGGTGATATAGATTATTCTTATGGTAAGAAACTAATTAACTTTTACATAACAGACTAATTAATCTCTAGTCAAACTTTATCCATGATAATTCGAGTATTTATAGAAACTAATGATCTTCTTACCTTATCGGGTGTCTTATCGGGTGTATTTGGACTTAACAATATAATTAGATTATAACTAAATTATTATTTTTAAAATTGATTACGGCTAAATCATTTTGATAATTATTTTGTAATTAGGGTAAAAACTAAAGTGTAAATACGTAGATAATTTATGTTGTTTTATTATAAGCGCAGTGTGTATAATCGTAAACAATATAAGTATACTTTTGGGGATATGTTTTTTTATGTGAAAGATAGACTAGTGCCGATTAAAAAAGACTATATTCTGATCTGTTTTTGAAAATACGGGTATATTTTTGTTGTTTTTTAATATAAATATTGATAATTATTCGTTTTAATTATATATACTGTGACATGATGAAGTTTCAATTATGCGAGTTTGTTATAGTGTGTACAGTATGACAAAATTTAAAATGCGTCACACAACAGTTTTATGTTTGTAAATAAGTTAAACAATAGTTGTATCCAAAATTCATACATGAACAATTATATAACTTTTAAAAAAATTATAAATTTTATAAAATATTGCTAAACATATAAACTGGTCAATAATATTTTTGTTTAAGTTTTATCTTCGTGTAGTTATAAAATTCCATTTTTAATATCAATCTTTTAAAATTATTGCAGACTTAAATTTATGTTATTAATATTAAAAAAAATTATGGAGTATGAAATTGATTATATAACAGCATAAATTATTTAATTAGTTAACAGATTTGAGTCATATCTAATTTACTTACAAACATGAACTAGAATAAAAAATATATCCATAAAATCAAAAGACAACAATATCATTAATAGATTTTTTTAGTTAGTCATATCATTAAAGATATTTTTAAAAAATTTAAAACATTTCATTAAAGATAGAATTTGGGAACGATGTTTTAATAATATTGATAGACTAGGTATGTGCCGATTAATATCTAGCTGTCAAATAAAGATCAGAATATATATTCGGAGGCAACTTTCATTCAGTTTTAAATTCGAATGAAAACTCGTATTTAGGAATCGATTCTACAGTTCTTTTTTGCACGCACACACAACACAGAACCAGTACTTTGACGACTTGATTAAGTTCGTTTTGTACAAAACTATTTTGGCATTTGTTTGTTCGATTAGGTTGGATTCCAAAACCTTTGCAAGAGTTTATTTATTCGAGGAGGCGTATAGCGAGATACAGTGCATCCAACCGTATGTAGATAGTTCCGCTGAGGAAGAACAAGAAGAGCTGTGAGAGGATATAGCCAAAGCCCCTATGATGTATTTATGTTTATTGAATGGTGTGCGCTCCTCCAACCGGATAAATAATCCTTCTTTTTAAAATATCTTAATTCAATAAATTTATTTGTAGATTTTTGTTAGTATTAATTATTTTACGGTACCAGTGAGTAGTGAGTATTAGGCCAGCAGCATTAGTGAACCGGTGGTTTCCGAATACCTATGCTTTTTTTCTATTATTTTATTCAATTTTTCATTTGATTTTTCTAAAATATATATATTTATATAATAGTTGTCTAATCACGGACCGCCACATATCGTGAGGTCCGCGTAATAGTAAAAAGACGGGTTCACTCTGACGATTATCTACGAAACATGTTTATTGTTTTTCATTATTATATTAGTATTTTTTTCTGAGATCGACAAACTCCCGATGCGTATACTCTTAGTAGCTACTCATGCTTCATCTTCCTCCATGCTTTGCTCCCTTCTGCATTCTGCACACGTTAATTCTTTAAGCATTATTTGTTAAGTGGATTTTTGACACATGTATTCTTTATAATCATTTTCATCGAATAAATATCACATAACATATTATAGTAATGACATGACTTATGATTAAATATGACATGAATAATTACATTTTATATTTTTTATGTTTTTGATAAACTCTTTTGAATATGGTAATAAATTATACACTATCATTAAAGTATATCTGTTAAAATATGATCTTAGATGATAGTTATATTTTATAAATTTCAAAATAATATTTATTTCTGTATTTTAAATAATTATACAATTTATTACCAAAATGATTTTTAAAAAATTTACAATGTGATTTAATTTTTTTATTTTAAATTGTAATATTATTAGTTTCTTTTATATATATACACATTTTAGAAATACTGTTTATTTTTAGTTTTTGATAATTATGAAACCTTTAAATCATTTTTTATTAATTTTATACAAGTTAATTTAATTTAATTTATCCAAAAGCAATAGATAAAAAACCTATCTAAAATTATAATTTTAAATATACACATATCTGGTTGAACAAAAAAAATATACACATCTCTATTCTTAAAATTAATTTAAACAAAATTATTAATTTTATCTTATTTTTATGTCAGTTAAAATATTAATAATATATAATAAAATACATAAAATATTTTAAATATAATTTAATTTAAATATTTTTATTGCACATGGAGCAGAAAACCATCTAGTAAATCAGTAAAAAATTACCACATACCGATAACCTTTCCTGGTTTGAAAAAAAAAATCCTGGTTATGTGGCTGACATTAAGACTTAATCTGTCAATCACGATTTAGTTTCCTTTATTTACAAATCATTACATGGGATATCTTATCTTATCCATAGTGGTGAGATGTAAACGTAAAATTCAAACCAATTCCAACTAATTAAAGTAATTAATAATTGAATCAAAAAGAAGTGGATGATTATTTTTAAAGAAGTGGATGATTTTACACGGTAACATGACTTTCCATGATAAGAATACGAGATTATCGTCGCCTGTCGTCATTATAATGTTTTCAAATTAAGACTAACCAAGCTCACCAAAATTAGGTGACATCTCTATGTTTACGTTGACAATGCCGTAGGATGGTGATACGTATAATCAGTCTATCTTATTATAAAACGTGGAAAAACTCCACCAAAACATGAAGAATAGTTATAACAAAAAAAAAGAGAATAGTGAATTAAAAGAAAATAATACAATATGAAGTGATTATTCCATAGAAATATTATTATGTCATAAAATGGGTGACAGATTTACATTCACAAAAAAAGAGCGACGGATGGATTATTTGTTTAGGGGGTAATTTGCCAAAGTGTTGAGTTGGTTTGATTTATTGCCGTGAATTATATTTTAAGAACCTGTGGTCTTTAATTTATTCTTTTATCCATTGGATCGTGTCAGATACTAATAAAACGTATAATATCTAGATTTTAAAATTTTTTGTTTATTCGTAATGGGAGATAGCAAATCTTGGGGAAATCATGTATTAAAATAATAATTTTATGTTATCGCTTTATCTTGAAGAAAGAAGGGAGGGATTATACACAAAAGTAACCAAACCTAGTGAGCTCGCAAGAGTTAAGGAGCGGTCCCCATAATATTCCTGCGGGTAAGTTGGGGTCCATGACCACCTCAATTAGATCGCGACGCTTGGATTGGTTGGGATTGAATGGGTCCCTCTGATCCAACGTTCCATAACTCTCTCCAAACACTTCCTCCGATTCGGTCTCACCGACACGAGTCTCGGTAGCTTGTTTTCTCACTTGTCTTGACAGTAATCACAATTACTGACTAATTTGTTTTAAAATAATTTTGATTATGCGTTCTCTAAACATATTTAAAAGTAACGCTTAACACAGATGTCTATTTTGAATAGTAACAGCTTGTTTTCTGACGCGACCTCCATCCAATGTGTGTCCCTCTTTTCTTTTGTTTCGTAGTTTATCAAAGAAAGGGAAATGACAGATAATATTTGGAATATTCCAGATTCGTCAGCATTTTGCAGAGAAATGCCCGCCAAACCATATTAATTGTTTATTTAACACTTTCACTTCGTTACCGTTTTCTTTTGTGGGCCTCTATCGCTATCTGACTACTTTTAGGCTTCAACCCAAATGGTTGGGCTTTGGTGGCATTCTCTTAGTTATTATAAATTCTACTGGTGCATGCAAATACAAGTATATCATCAACACAAACAATTAAGTTTGGAGATCGGTCGTCACAGACTCTTACTAAAAGCATGCAAGCATGGATTTACAGGTTTCGCTGTCATTATTAATTAGCACTTTGATAAGTCTAGAAATTGTAAAAATGAGTGGCGTTTGGTGTACGACCACATTACATATATAGTCCCATGTTTAGGAGACATAGGGCTCTTTACACGACCTTCTAATCATAAAAAGCTTAGATAAAGATAAAGACGAGGAGTTCAATCTCTTTTAGATAGTTTTTTTATAAATCATTATTAGGTCCACTTGTAGTATGGTGGTCCCATGATTTTATAGTATTTATATTTCTATAGCAAAAGATTAAATATGGTGGTCTATCGTGTGAGAGCATGAACATTGGTAAACTCACTTTAGGGTTCACCAACTTTTTTTAATATTTTTTTGTGGGTCCATGAACAGTTATGAACTCGGATATAATGTTTTCTTCATTAGTGAACCCGAATAAAGAGTTCATAGGAATAAAATAATAATAATATTTTTTAAATTTTTTTAAAAAATTTAAAAAAATGAATAAAATATTAAAACATATTATTAAAATTATGAAAACATTTTATTCAATACATTAAAAGTACATTAATTGAGAAATTTAAAAACAAGCATATCATATTTATTCATCTTCATCACCAAACTTTTGCCAAATATTTTCCACTAAATCAGCTTTCAAACGATCATGCTTTTCTAAATCTCGAACTTCTCTTCGCATGGCTAATCAAATCAGTTTGAAAAACTCGAACTCTTTTTAACTTAAACCAACAAACAGAACCACGAATGATATAGCTGAACCTACTTCACTTCTAGTACGAATGCTATTCTGGCTATTTCAGTTCATTAAATGCAACCAAACCGCGTTCTTATTCTAGTTAAGTTGAGATGGAGTCTAACCTTTGGAGGATGCTCCTGCTGCTGAGGAGAGCAAGATGGAGGAAGTCGACTAAGATGAAGAAACCTTTATTATGGTCTGGTAGTTTATGAGTTTTAATGTCCTTTGTCTTGCTGTCTGGTGATCAATGTCATTCTTTTTAATGTGTTGGTACTTTCGGTTTGTCTGTCTCTTAAGTGAATTTTGATGGTCTTTGTTTATGCACCACTCTGTCCTCTCACACTCCTCAAACATATCCTCATCAAAACATAAAACTGAAGAACCAACACTGTCGTAAATCTAGTGTGAAACTTGGTATACAATATTCGGCAACAAAGACTTGGCACATGTATCAACGAACAAGACTACACTTGAATCAAAGAGTCAGGACTGAAAGCAACAATGCCATAGCAGAGCATTTGGTTTTGACCAATGCCACAAACATATTGGAGAGCTGAATATGGGACTAAAGATGAGATTCTCATTTGTTTGCCACAACAATAAGTCTGATAGATAATCTAGAAATTCGATTACAAAAGAAACAAGCTAAAACAAGTCCTCATCCATAGTCTCTTACGGTCACTAAAAGAACCTTCTTTTTCAAAGGAGACCAGAAGAACCAGATGGTGCAGCCGCACTGTAGCCTCCAGCACCACGGCCAAAACCAGGCCTACCACCACTTCCCTGCACAACAACAACAAAAAAACAAACCATGGAGAATATTTAAGCAATGACAACCAACCAACCAATAACATGGCAAAATCACAACCAGTACTTTGAGCTTCATCCCATGTCAGCTACAGCAACATATTCGCCGAAGCTCCACTCTCTCGGACACAAACAGGTTCCTCTCCTCTCTAAAAACCCAAGGAACCAACCTCGAAACATTAAAGCAAGCTCACTGTTCCATGATTACAACCGGTCTACACAGAGACAACCTCATCATTGCCAAACTCTTCGAGGCGTGTTCAGTCATTGGACATCTCGAATACGCTTACTCTGTCTTCACCCACCAGCCATTTCCCAACACGTATCTCCACAACACCATGATCAGAGCTTTGTCTCTCGTCGACGAACCAAACACACACTCGATCACGGTGCTGGTTTACAGAAAGTTCTGGTCTTTATGTCCGAAACCAGACACGTTCACTTTCCCTTTTGTGCTGAAGATCGTCGTTCGGTTATCTGATGTCATTAAAGAAGCAGAAAACATGAGCTTACCAAAGGATCTCCACCTTTAAGCCTGACAACAGTAGCACCAGCTTCAGCAAAACTTAGGAGTAGTTCATGTATCTCTTCCTGTAACAAACATCAAAAAGAACCAATCACTGATCCAATTCCACCAATTCCAATTCAACACTTCAAATCATAGAGCATCAAATTGTGGTGTACCTGAGTTTTGCTATGATAACGAGCAGTTTTGCCGACATAGAGAAGCCTAGCATCAGGAGCAACCAACTCCAGAACATCGTTAGAGACAAGCCTGTCGTAAAGCAAAAGATCAGTGCTTTGAATGACTCTGACAGCTTTCAAAGTCAAAAGCTCAGGATCTCCCGGCCCCGTCCAGACTAAAAACACATCTCCTGGTCCGCAATCACCGCCTCTACATCCACTCTCTCTCTTCTCTCTCAGAACCTCCAAGAGCTTCTTAAGCTCAGGGAGCTGCGACGCGATGTCGTTTTCCCTTACAAAAACTTAATCTTGCTGATTCGACGACGACGGCGATGGAGGTGGAGATGGAGTGGATGACTTGTACAGCCATTGATCTCTCTGGTACCTCTCAACAGAGTGCTTCTCCGTGAAGGGAGAAGAAGAAGCGGTGATCTGGGTTTTGTAAGGGATCAACTTTCAACTTTAAATATCGATAACAGGTCTTAGCAAACAGCTAAGATTACTAACTTGATCGAGAGAAAGCAAGAAACGCCGCTTCTTCCGGAGATCGGAATTGATGAAAATGGAGGAGGCTTACCTGAGAAAAGAGAGAGAACGAGACATTGAGGGAGAGTCTCTCTCCTTGACACGTGGTATGAACCGATACATAGGGGATCACTCAGAAGAGACGGTTCACGGAAACTATATCATTTTTTCTTTTATTTTTTTATTTTTGTGCCTATGAACCGGTGTCATAAATCCCTTTAAAACCATCGATGCGCATGGTCTAAGATATCCAGATGAGTACATGGGTAACTGCTATCTGCTGTTAAAATATGGCCCAAGTTTTTTTTTGTCACAAAAATATGGCCTAAGTGCAAGTGTAATATTCATCAAAAGAAACATGCATGGCATAAACTCTCTACACGAGATTTCATATGTTGGCTTGCTCTTGAGTATATTCTCTATTAATTTTCTACAGTGGAGCTACCAGTCTTTCCTTTTCTCTCGCGTTTGTTTTTGCTCTTGTGCTTGTGGATACATGCTTCAGTTAATCCAGCAGACTTATTAACAAAATGATTATCTTGTTAAAAAAAGTCTGAACACGGGTGAGTGAGCTCCAAAGTTATTGTCTCAAAGGCAGAGCCGGACCTGTGAATCAAGGGGCCCTATTCAATTTTTTTTTTTTTTTGAAAAATTATAGTTTAGACAACATCTAAACTAATTATGAACAAAACAATTGATTCTAATTTTAAGGAGAACAAGCTTAAAATACATTGCAAAATTATATTACTTATTGAGTACCGTTTAAATCACTAGCTAAAATACACGTAATACTTATATGTATGCTGAGTAGTGAATTGAAAAAAAATGAAATCAAATAGTCATATAATTACTCACCAACGTTACTTGTGAGCTGTAGATAATAACCTAAATATTGTCTACATACATATACACAAATATAAAAAAAAAACTGAGAGTGGGGGCCCCATAGAGTGGGGGCCCATACCAATGTTTCGTACAACTCCCCACAAGTCCGGCTCTGCTCAAAGGTCACATGATACTGAGTAAGTTAAGTCGATCTTAGGCTTGTGTAGTCTCTGTGCCTTGGACAGTGTAGCTATCAGTCTTTTCTCACTCTGCGTTGAAAGAGGTCGCGGTAAAATATAATTCATCCACCGCTAATTTCGGTAACATCACACAACGATGATTAGCGGTAGATTTATCTATAAGCTTGCATGATAACTTAATGTAGCCCAAACAAGCCCAAATGGCCAACTTTACGTGTCGATCCACAAAAGATGAAGCTTGAAAGGACAAAACTGTCACTATCAACGTTGGCGTGTTGCTCGTGTATGTCTCACTTTTTGCTGGATTGAAAATCGAACACTCGTATGTCTTATTAACAACACGAAGCACAAAAATATAAAATGAATCAACAACAGATTAACAGTCAAGCTTATAAACCCTTTTTGATATCTATAGGATATTTGTACAGTCACACCATGAACTGAAAGAAACCAACCGACCAATCTTGCATCCTCTTCGTTATAACTCCAAGAAACAACCAGCCTGAACGTGACCTTCATATCTTTCACACGTTTCAAGTTTCTCCCATCGAGAATCACTCATATCCCAATTATACCCTACACTTGGTTCGCCGTACCGAGCCGAACCGACTACGACCAGCTTACCAGACCTCCTTACCGCCACGTATGATACATTACACACGTCAGCAGGCAGATCCCCAACTTTCCTCCACGTGTCACCACTCATAACCATCAGATCACGACGGCAGCAAGCGTAAAGCACTCCGTTTCCTCCGGCAGCACAAACCGGAGGCCAAGTAATCATACCGGGAGCGAGGAAATCTTTAGTTACTGGACCCCACCGCCTTGTCGTGACGTCGAAAGATTCAGCGGTTTTACTAAACTGCCCTTGCTCCCCCGTGGCGTAACCGCCTATAACGCGAAATTTGCCAGCGTGGAAAACCGCCGCGCATTCGTCTCGCTCACGGCCCATATCTGCCAATAAAGCCCATCTGTCTTCCGCCACGTCGTACACGAGAGCTGACGTCAGCGCGTTCTTGTCCTCGTCGTGTCCACCGGCGACGAACACGCTCCGCTCAGAATCCGAAGCGCAGGCGAAGAAGGAGCGTGCTCCACCCGGCATGCTCGTCCCGTTACGCCACGTGGAAGTCAAGAAGCTGAAGACGAAGACCGAATCAGAGGTCCGCCACGTGGCCGGTTCGAGCCCACCGATCACGACAAGATCAGTCCCGACGGAAGCTAATCGACAAAACAGAGGTAGTCCGTTGGATTTGCCGGGGACGGGTGGCAGCTCGGTCCATAAACCGGACTCTGGTTCGAGAACAGAGATCCGGTACGCGGGAGTGGGGATGGTTTTTACCGAACCGAGTTCTGAAGCCGGTTTGATTCTAGCCTGGGACAAAACAACAAGCTCCTGGCTGTGTCCTGAAGCTTTACGGTGTCGGAGAAAATCAGGGAGACTGATCTCTCGCCGCCAGAGTTTGGAAACAGAGGCGATAAGAGGAAATTGCTGGTAGGAGGAGCGTAGGAGACACTCGCGAGCTACGGGCTCGGGAAGATCAGGGATCAGCTCCATTGTCGTAGAAATTTCAAGGTTGGAGAGGGAAAAAAATGATTGTGATGACAAATTATTCAGGTTTGGAAGTAAATGATGATGTGAAAGAGCAGAGTGTTGCAAATTTATATAGATAAGTCTTCTAGAAGATAGGAACCGAAAAGTGAAAACTTATAATTCGTTGATAAAGTTTTTTTATTTTATTAGTTTTAACTGAATATATTCGCTAGACTGCCAAAATATTTTTAAAAACGTGTGTAAATATATGATATTTCATGATTCCGAATAAGAAATTGATGTGGAAGCGTAGGTGTTACGTTCTTTATTAAAAAAGGAAAAGTTATATGTTGTGTTGAATTCTTTTGCTCTTAGGAAAACGTCGTTTATTTGAATTACGTTGAACAAGAAGAAAGAAGAAGCGCATCTGAAATTTTCACCGACAGGAGAAGGTAACGAAATTCCGGAAAGAGGACCGATGGGTTAATAGAAACGATGTGAGGTTTTGTTTTTTTCATGATGGAGATATTGTACCAATTAGAACATCTTGGATTTGAATGATGTGATGGCCGTTGGATTTTTTTTTTCTTGAATATTTTTTTTTTTAATTCAGACTATTTCTCGATCGATTTGTGCGTGTCATCCTATGACCGTTGGATTTGCTGCCCATCAATCTAATTAGCTATGTATATGTGTCGTTAATTAGTCTACTACTAGTTGTCGACTATCTGTTTTAACCCACATGTCTTGTCATTCGGTATAATTACTGGTGTTTTGAATCGGAAACCACATCTAAAGGAGATAATATGTTAATTAACTGATTAATCGAAGTCTAGCGTCTTGAAACTATTCATTGGATTCGCGAAGAACGGGATAGGTAGTTATATATCTGACAATATTAAGATGCTAGACGTGGAACTAACGTTACCGTGCGCCATAAATAATAAAATGTGTTCAGAGGTGATAAAGAAGCTTCAAGGAACGTGTTAATGAGAATCTTCTATGTACCATTCGCTTGAAAGGTGACTGATACAAATTAAACTATAGGTAAAATATAAAAAAATTAGCGGAATAGTGGGTATAAATATATATGTCTGGATCCAGTGACATAATCAAATGAAAAAGTCAGATTACTGTAGTTTTAAAATATTCGAAATAATTTTCCGAAGGTCCATGTAACTTAATTATTATTATTATTATTATCACTGTTATTTTATTTTATTTTGACATCGACCATGTAACTTAATTATTTACGTAAACATGCGCTAACCAAATAACCAATAGCCAAATCCAAATTGTTAGTATCAACTTAGTATGTGTTAATAGCCGTACATAATACTAAACTATATGATATCATATCAATAAACATTGATGGTTATTGAAATTGAACTGGAGCATACAACGTTGTCGCTGATATACAATTATCAGGTTACTAATTGTTTGCACTACTACGATTATACAAAAATACTCATTTTGATCGGGTTTAATCGACAACGAGTCGCATAGCTTAAAAGGCGATAACAGAAACTCTAGAATGTAACGAAGGCGACTTCAGAGAGGAGACTTATTGTCGCTGTCACTGATATACATTTTAAAACAGTTTAGTAGATGCCATTCGAATTAGATGAAATGCGTATCTAAGTTAAAAGATTACCATTTGTTCTTAAAGTAAGCATAACTAGAACGTGTTTTGTATATATAATATTACGGGTTCATTATTTTTTCAAAACATTTCTAGGATCATCTCAAATGTATTATTCTATTTCCATTTTTTAAAAGAGTTGAGTTTTATTCTAACTATACTCTAATTTACAATAAAAAATGAATTATTATTTTAAAATAATAATTATTTTATTTTATTATAAAATAATAATTATTTTATTTTATTATAAAATAAAATAGAATGATGTTTGAAAATAAAATTTTTTTAAGCTCACATTTAGAAAATCATCAGGTAGCTATTTGTTTTATAAAGGACAAACGAGTAGATAAATTGTTTGAAGTTTCTGCTATATATATATATATATATACTACATTTATATAAGATATTTTATTTTATTTTTGGTTTTAACTATAAATTTAGTTTTATCAATTATCAAAATTAAATATATAAAAATTAGACAAATTTGTGAATTAGATAACATCAATGTTCAGTTTAACAAATTTAAATTATTCTATTGATTTAAACTAATTTAAATTAATTGAAAATGGTTTTAACTGATCTAAACTGTATAAATCAGATTATTAAAAATACCATTTTGGTTAAACCCAATTTATTGCTTAGGTGAGGATTTTTTACTAACTAAATGCTTCCTCTGTTTCTTTTCATATGATGTATTACAAGGGTATTTTTGTTTCGATTTATATTATGTTTTGAAACTTTTTAGGTAAAATTATTTAACTACTGTTTAAAATATTAAATGGCAATGTGTATTTTTGTCTCATTTATTTAGAATAATAATGATTGATTATTTTTAGTTACATTTTTGTTGTTATCAAGTAATTTTAACATAATTAATTTTAAAAAATTTGTGTTCTTATCCTAAAACATCACACGCGCAAAAAACAGGGGGAGTATTACTTAATATTTTATATAACAGTACCCATTAGAAATCTTTTTTATAAGCATACTTGAAAAAAACTTGTAACAGTTGTATTTAGAAAGTAAACGACGATGAAAACAACATATTTGGAGTTTCATAATTATCATCTTTGGAGCCTTCAAAGAACATTAATCAAGTTTAATTACATAAATAACAATAGACTTGGAGAAATGGCATGTCCCATGCAACTTTGGAAACGTTCTAGGGTCCTCCACATATTCAAGTCCATGAACAGATACTTTTTTTGAACTTACCATGAACAGGTACTTAGACCAAACAAAAAAGAAATTTTAGATTTAATTCATAACGATTCAATATCTCAAAGTAAAGTCGTCTAGAACTTGTGATTGAATGCTAACACATTTCGGACTCAATTCATAACGATTCAATTTATTCGATATATGAAATTAAATCACATAGTCTAGAATCTAATAGACTTAGATTTTCACTATTGAATAGCAAAGAAAATTTATCCAGAATTATATTTTTTTTATGAACTAAATAGGTCAGATACCCTTAAATTAATTAAGAAAAATCCAGAGGGAGCTATCGTCAGCTGGTTCGTCAGGTCAAGGCATCTAACAAAACGAATACAATGAAGTGAATAAAATAGATGAGAAAACAAACAAACTTTATTGTAAAACAACAAATGAATATAAACAATATTGTATTGATAAAAAGCATTATAAAGAGTAGCTTTGTTTGACTGATAATTACAAAATCTGAAATACAGCATGGTCAATCATCGTTTTATTTTTACTTTTCCAAGTCGCGTAACTTAGATATATCTCTGGTCAGCTAAAACACATGGTACTTCAATTATTTACATATTTATACTACTCGACCACAGGAGCACACATTGTTTGTACGGTCGGCAATCAAATAAAAAGTTCGAAAGCTTGAAGATATCCCGTGAATATCATCAACATGGATTTTTTTTATACTACATTTTCCAATTATTCGCATAGTAGTTATCTAATGTGCTGATGTGTTTATAATTTAATTTCTGTTACCAGTGAAAATATAGTAGTAAAATACTTTGATTTTAAAATCTTGGACCGTCTTTTACATGTCATCATTATTGTCCCGAAGTGAAGCGTAAAAGGCGGACGGCGAAATTCGAGAAAGGTTGCTCACGAGACAGAGACGTATTTACTCAGTCGCAACTGAAAATACCTTTTTTAT
Source organism: Erucastrum elatum (assembly GCA_900406325.1). Lineage (NCBI taxonomy): Eukaryota > Viridiplantae > Streptophyta > Magnoliopsida > Brassicales > Brassicaceae > Erucastrum > Erucastrum elatum. The sequence goes on from OVBX01000746.1 coordinate 17,276, forward strand.
TGAGTAAATTAGCTAAATACCCTAAAACAATTGAGATACCATAGAAGAGGGGGGAAAAAGTAGTGATGGGGGGAAGAGAATTGGGGGGATTTAAAGTATGGAGTGCAAATATTAGAAATTGTGTGTATAGGGGGTGTAAATTCCCTTTTTTATTTGTCATAGAATATTCAAGCACATTAAAGAAGTAATATCGTCAAATTCTAATCATGTTCTTCCAAATTTGTGACTTCTTCTCAATATTGGCATATGACCTAAAAGTAACTTGTTGGGACAAAAAATCACGATGCTTCTATCAAAAATTAAAACCATACGCAAGAAGAAGATTCCAACTGGAATTTCCCTGAATTTTGAGTTCAAATTTCAGAACAAAGAAAATTAAAAGAGTTGAATCAAAGACGACATTTTTGTTTTGGTTCTATTGTGGAAAAGAAAATAAAGATGTGAACTTTCAACTTTGAATATTGATAACCAATCCATTATCTATATTATTAAAACTGAAATACATTTAGTAGAGTTTGAAAACAAGAATATGAGTTTAAATGAAAATTGTTTGGTAACTTGGATAGTAGTATTTTTTATATTTTTTATTATTTGCATATTTAGTTATTGCATTTATAATAAATTAAGTATTTTTTTATATTTCTTTTTATTTACATATTCAATCATTACATTTATAATCAATTTAAATTAACTGGTTACATTTCCAAAGTTTATCTAATCAAATTGATATTCATATATTGATCATTATTAATATTGTACGACTATTAACTAAATCACATAAATTAAATGGATATAATATTTTCATAAAATTAACTAAATCGTCAAATTACAAAACATAAAAATATACATGAGATTTTTTATTAAATTGACGGTTTAAAAATTTATACTGAACATAAATTAAATAAAATATGTGTACGGGAGTGCAGATCAAGATGTATTAGTTGATTAAGAGATTATAATAATAGTCAAAGCGGTTTTAAAGCAAAGATAGGTGGGGACAAAAAAGTGCCCATGAAAAGAATACCAAAGACTTTGAGACTAATCAACTTGGGGAAAATAACTAACTAAAAGTTGAAATCCTCGGTTCCGTTTTTGATAATCCAGAACAGTTGCGGTTTGAGTAAAGAAGAAAGTGACAGGTTATGGGACCCGAAGTGATAATAGTAGACACGAAACACCATATCAACAGAGTTATGATTAAAAGATTATATGCTTTGAACACTCCTAGGATTTTTATGATTCTTCAATGCAAGGCTGCTGATTCAACAATCTCTTTGTAAGCATCGGATACAAATGATTTCACCTTCAATGCGCGTGTTTCGCCTTTGCCCTTGTTCCCCGGAGATTCATACTTTATTCCGATCACAGTCGTCAAACCTTCCAAAACAAAGATAAAAATATTTATGAACTTGAAAAACACATTGGAGTCAATTCGACATGGTTTTAATAATAAAAACATGAATATGCGACTTACTCCCGTGAACACGCCCGTACAAGAATCTTTCACCTCTCCAGTATTCAAGTGGTCTCGACTTAATCCTTGTACTTCGTCTAACACCAGTTTCATAATTAGTACCAGCAGCTTCAAGAGAGGCAAACCAAAAAACAAAAACAAGAAGTCAGTTTGGTATATTTCCAATCGATATGAGTAATAGAGTTCAGTTTCTTTTTGGCAAGTCTACGTTACCTGCAAGGCTTTTCCTACGGGAGAACATTCGACTCTCACGTGTTAAAGTTTTCTTTTGCGTCTTCTCCTTTCTCTCGTTCGCCTTTCCTTTGGTTTGCTTCTTTGCTCCACTTTCATGTGATAATGTTTTCGTTTGCTTGTCCTTTACAATCTCACCGTGCACGGTTTTGGTTCGCTTTTTCATTTTGCTATCATCAGAAGATCCTCTCCTGCTTCGTTTATTTGTCTGTTTGGCTGAAGAGTTGTGAACCTCCTGCTGAAAAATGTCAATAAAGAACTCTGATATTCGTTTTTAAGTAAAGCTTGAACTATGCCTAAAACGAGATATACACCCTATTACCAAAACACGACACCTGAAAAGAAACCAAATCCATTGAGTCTGTTCATTGTGTTATTTTTATCATGCATTTTCTAATAATAATCCAGTAGAAAACTACAGTTTAAAAAAACCTTTAGTGGTCTGCGAAGGATAAACAGAGAAAGAAAAGATAATATCCAGTATAACAATTCAGACAACGTGAAGATGAATTTGCCTCAACTTAGTATCAAGGTCACATAGATGTGAATAGATAATGAAGGGGAACTAACCTGAACATCTTCTACTTGAACTCCACAAGCGGTGTCTGTGTTGTCATTTTCCTCTCCATGTGGTCCTTTAATGTGCTCTTCATGTTCAATGGATCCATCCATTGCGTTGCATTGTTCTGTAGATAAAATAATGTCATAATGAAAAACTTTGGGCCACAACTTTGAAGTGAGATGAGATTGTTAAGGGGGACGTATGTACAAGTTACGTTAGGATATATGTTAATTTGCTTGTTTAACTTTTGAGATTTCACTATAGTTTAAAGGTAAAAAGGGTTAATACCTTGCTGATATGGGATGCTTTCATCTTCTACAGTAAAATGATCCATACTTGCATCCACTCCAGGTGCATCTTCCTCCTATTTCGCAAACAAATCCACAAGAGATGTCAACCAACAAGAGGTACAAATATGGTCATAAAAAGTCATGTAAAATCGGGGAGAAACTAACCAGGTTGTCTAACTGCTTAGTTTTTTCATTGCTATCAACATCATTTTCTCTTCTGCCAGTGTTTCTGTTTGCTTCACTTTCACCCATGCGTACATCTCCCTCATTTCCTTTTGTTTGTACATCTACATTCATCTTCAGTGTAGCTGGATTTATGTCTGTGATGCTATCGTCCACACAGTTATCTGCGTTTCTGTCTGGACTTAAATTAGATCTATGGACGCCAGAAAGAGTGTCCGAACCACCTTCAAAGGAACTCTTCTGCAGTAAACTGTTGAATTCGCTAGCAAAGTTTACAGTGCCCCCATTAGACGGAGATGCACTAGGTATAACTTTACCAGCATCGTTGGCCAGTGAAGATCCCAAAGAGGCATTCAAATCCTTTGCTATGTCGACATCTCCAGGCTCTTGATCTCCTGGAAGCAAATTAAGCCTGTCGGGAAATGAAAACTGATCCTCTGGTGAACATGATGGTGATGCCTGGTTTTTCTTCCGACTCGCATCAATGTTGATCCCTTTTAGCAAATTCTGTATGTTTGACAGCGCAGTTCTTGGCTTTGATGGGTTCCTTGCAGATGCCTTGAAGTCCATCCTTCTGACATCTGGAAATTCAGGAAGTTCAGGGAAAGAAAGCCTTTGCTTATCAATGGGCTTGATATTCAAGCGTTCCTCCAAAAGCTTGACACCAGCATCCCCCTCAAGCTGATCCGGAGAGCAAGCAAGCAACTCGGTCAAAATATTTTCTAAGTTCTTGTCTGTGTCTGCGGTTGGATCTGCAGAAGAAATACGCTATCAGACTTTACAGAACGGTAGCGAACATGATCGAACAAAGTGATAGCTCATGACATTCGTTTCTAATACAAGTTCTCACTTACCATCAACTTCTCTGTCCGCAGTCTTAACATGTGCAGATGTGTTTTCCTCTAAGCTTTGTTCCACAGTCTCAACATGTGCAGCTGTGTTTTCCTCTAATATTGGTTCAGAAGGAATGTGGGTTTCCTCTTGAGAAGCTTTCAAGTCAATGAGGAAACTATCTGTATAAGTATGCTTGTATGTACCCCGTTTTCTCCTGTAATTGACAATGTAAGTATCAAGGGAAACAGATTAAGAAATCTGCAAAAGGAACAGCCATGCAACATGCAGTAACGTAATTTCTCATACTACATACCCTGGAAGTTCTGGTCTGCGAGGGCGTCTTGATCGCTGATTCTCGTGTGTCTCTTTTACAAAGGTGCCAGTCTGCTTCTGCCATTCTCGTTGAGCAACTATTACAAAACCAGCAAAATCATATTTGAGAGGTAGTCATATAATAAACAAGACAGAGCTATGAACATCAGAAGAAGATATAACTCACTTCGAAACCTCTCATGCGCGGCAAGGTAGTCTTTAGGTCTTGGATATTTACTAGGATCAAAGGTTGGTTCTTTTTGAGGTGATTCACTGCAACAACAATATCTATAGGCTTTAGCCAACTCGGTAAAAGGAATCAGATGAAGTCATAAAGAAAGAAAAAGAGTCTTCTCTCTCTACTAAATCAAATATTATCGTTTGCTATGACAGATATTTTTACCTTATCGTAGGCTTGAAAGTAAAGTGTCCTCGCTTACGTTCATACGCCGGTCTTCTTTCTCGCTTATTAGGGACAGGGTTCACCTCGTCACCAGCATTGGTATCTTCTTCTGATGCTATACTGCTCTCAATCCCTTGCTTTACCGCTTCTGAGCTTTCATCTAAGATAGCCTTTGCCTGCTCCTGATGCTCTTTTGAAACTTCAAAAGGCTGTCAATAGAAAACAATGACTGCAGTTCTTAACAACTTAAACCAAGAAAGAAGCCCAGTCATGTACAGCATGTATCGTATAGTTTTAGCAGCCACATAGCTTATCTACTAGAGCTTATTATTTACTTAAGCAACCAAAGAGCTCTAACGCCTCATCAAATCACACACCCGTCAAAATTTCAAGATTCTCCGTGACAAGTCATCTTAAAATATATGGGCAATTAATTAAGATATACAGACTTTGAAGAGAATTTGAAAATCAAAGCTAACGCTCATACATCCAGCTCTCTAATAAATCAAATAGGGTTCAAACAATAACCTAATAATAATAATAATCACCGAATACAAGTTTACAAGAGAAATTAATTCCGCAGCCCTAAAATTTACCAAATCGACTCACTTTCTCCGCATTTGAGCAAAATTAATAAACCCTAGGCTAATTAATTTTGGAGCAGATAAAAGAGGGGAGAGTTTTAACCATAGATTCGAGGAGAGAATGCGTCTGCTGAAGACCGTCGGATTGGTGGAGAGGAGGAGGAGGAGGAAGAGGGATGGACATTGATTTCAGCGTGCGAGGAAACAACGAGAGGCCTGAGTAAGCTTGTAGAGGATCTGACTCTGAATTTGAACTCCGGCCCAGATCATCCATCTGATCCACCGGATTATTCTCCGCCGATTGGGCTAGAGATGAGAGAGAGAGGTTACGCGATTTTGAAAATTGAAAGTGTTTGGGGAAAGCGGTTTGAGTGACGATGAAAAGCTAGGGTTAAACGTATAGGCGGGATGATAAGCTGAAAAGCGACAACATTAAAAAAAAATTAAAAAGAAAAGGAGAATGATGAGAATTAAAAACCGTGAACGGCAGGATTCGAACCTGCGCGGGCAGAGCCCACATGATTTCTAGTCATGCCCGATAACCACTCCGGCACGTCCACTTTTGGTATGACCGTTCTCTCACGTTAATAAGAAGTACAGATCTAAAAGCTGAACCCTTGATACGGTTTGAATAGACCTACTTTAAACAATCCAGAAATCAAAAACCAAACCCAAGACAAACCATAGTTTCTCTGTTAGTTAGTGATGTATTTTCATCTTTACACGATTGATTCCAGTCTGTACCGGGATATGGACCATTGCCAAACCGGAGATGTGACTCAATTTGGTATGAACTTCATTTTGATTATTAGTTTTTTTTTTATTCTTGTGCGCAATAAGAGATGCTCAAGTCAAGGCGGCTCTTTCAGTTTTTCTTTGCTCAACGATCACAAGAAGAGAGAAATAATGCTTTGGCATATATTTAACAAAGGAAGCATAGAAACTCTTACATATTGAAATGATTGAGAGGAAGTAAGTAGTAAACAGAATGATCCACACATTCTTTTAAGTATCAACGGATCAATAAGTGTGCTAATGAGTTTAACAACTTCCCAACAACGCCTAATACATAACGTTAAACGCAAGCAGAAACACAACGCTGCACAAGTCGAATGCAACTAAAAGCAAGAAAAGCCCAACATAACCTGCAAAAATAAAGACAAGATGGTGAATAATAAAGTATCGTACGTTCTGGGACTTAATAGTAGTAAATTTCGTTCATTGCGTACCAGAAAAGTGGAATACTATGATCCAGGGATCATTCGGAAAGAAAAACCCATGTGAACATCGTAAACCAACAAGAGGAGAAATATTCAAGCAGTAAATGAGAAAAGCCCACCGCAGAGTTTGTCCAGCAAACCAAATATTAACATGATCGATTTTTTGCGTTTCTAATGTAGTACAAAACGACAAATACAAAAACTGGGAGAAAGAAATGGAGTTTATACCCTATATCTGAGTTGACCTCTTCGTTACGAAAAATACGCCAATACAAAACAGGGAGGGAGAGAATACAACCACATGTATAACATATGATCCATGTTGCTTCTCGATGTTCACCTTTTGTTCGGGTCAGAACTACTGTGGCTGCAACAATCAGGACTAAATCCATAACAAACTCGATCAGGTCCCAAACACCTTCGTATGTGCTGCATGGATCGTACGGTTGAAAATGCACAAATCTTCTTCGTTCATTTGGTGAAATATTGTCATTGACTGCAATGTTGATGGTGCGTTCAGCATTTGACAAGGAACTGCCAACGATTGTGGTGTCAGCGATTTGCTCACTCTTGGTCAACAAAGGGCCCTCCATTGATCACTGTTTTGATTTATTTCAGTTTCTAGTCCAATCCAATGAAAAATTCATCTAAATTCTCTTTGACTAGCAAAACATAAATAGACATTACTAATTCTTTGGGGCCAGATTATTGAATGGTATTTTAAGACCAACTCTATATACCAGTCTTATAAAAGTAACAGTTCTTAAATTATTTAATGCTATATTATTGTCTTTTCAGAATACAGCCTACATAGACTTGACTATTCCCTGTTGTGTCGACTTTATCTAAATCAACCAACAGAATTGGACTCGATAGATAGTAAAGATACACCACTTTACAAATTGTAGTATTTTACAATGAAACACAAAGCATTGACCTTACAATGCTATGGTGCTGAAAGATTATTTTAAGACCAACTTCACACCAAGACCAATTATAAGTGAATCATAGTCTTTTACAATTCAATAATTAATATTGTTGGTGCTAATAGTTATAGTCTTTTTGAAGGAATACAAAGCATTGACCTAGCTAGATGATTTTTAAGACCAAAAGTTCACTGATCAAAAAAAGAAACAGTAGTCGCCTTTAGCTTGATTTGTGACAGCAACACATAATAAGGCACAAAAGAAGATGGTTACTGAAAATACAAATGAAAGGAATGCACCATTTTTACTGATAATTATTGAACAAAAGAAGAAGAAAACAACATGATTCACCATTTTTTTTAACAGCAGATGCACGCAAGGAATGCACCTATGAGCCTCATTATGATTTCCAGGACTTCCCTAGCGGCGAGAACACATAAGGTCCCTGGCAACAAGTAACAGGCCACTGCAAATGCTAGATTCACAAGTACATATCTGATGAAACTGTAAGTAAGAAGAGCCGTAATTAACCTGCAGATGGGGACAATTAAGAAGACAAAATGTGAGTATTATTACTAGTGAGACACAATAGTAAATTTCATTTGATGCGTACCAGAAGAATTGAGTAGTAGTATCATCCAGAGATGATGAGTTGACCATAAAATTCCATACAAACACCACAAACCAACTCACGAAGAAATATTCAAGCACCATTTTCAACGTGTCCATCACCTCGTTGATTCTGCAAACCAATAAATCCATTATATATCGACTCAAGTTCTAATGCCTTCAAAATAATTTGAAAAAAGAAACAGAAAAGAAATCAGTTTGTACCTTGTTCCTCCTGAGTATTCTTCTGCATATTCGGAGCTAACACTTCGGTTATAATACCAAAAACGCCAACATATGATAAGGAGAGTGGCAATACAACCGCAAGTATAACCGATGATCCATATCAACAATATTGTCTGTGGATGTTCTTGGTCTCTTGGCTGAATCAGAAGTATTGACACTGCAGCAATCTGGAAAATAGTTACAACAAACTCGATTGGGTTCCAAAAACGTTCAGCTTCATATGGATCACTCAGTTCAACAACCTCATGTGATGTTTGATCATCGACTGATGAAGAGTTTCCGATGATTATTGTAGTGTCAACGATGTGCTCACTCTTGATCAACAGAGGGCTTTCCATTGATCTCTTTTGGTTTTATTTCTTGTCATACACTTGAGATCAAGAACATATATTGAACCTTTCTACTTCTTCTGTATCAATTTAATTTAAGACCAAGACTCCACCAAGACCAACTCTAAGTCAATTATTTAAATGCTTTGATTTATACTCTATCCGTATCAATTTAAGTGGTGTTTAAAGAAAAAAAAGTTTGTTTCAAAATAATTGATTTTTTTATTATTCTAGGTAGAATTTAATACTCATCTGTTTCAAAACAATAGATGTTCTAGAGAAAATTTTTGTTTCAAAAAACTAATTTTTTTATGTTTCCAATTTAATTATTGTCAACTAATAAAGAAAAATTGTGAAATTTAAAAACATTGATTGCATTTATAAGACCTTATTGATTTGAAAATATAGAAAATATAAAATCACAGAAAATTATGCATTTATAACTAAGTTTTAATGTGTTTTATTAAAAAATGTGAAAATCCTAAAACATCTAACATTTAGGAACGGAGGGAATATCATTTGAACTTTGTGACGAAATACAAAATACTTACTTTTTTATACATTGGTTGAATTAGTTTCATTCATTTAATGATATTTATATGTAATCAAGATAAATTGTGTAGAAGTTTGTATTTTTTTAATCCATATGCAAAAACCTTAAAAACCAGATACATGAAAAATATATAATCTTTTGAAATAAAACACAAAATACCAGTACTAATTACCAGGCGGCTACATTTCTCAGTGTTGCCATCTCTGAATTATTCCTGACAGCGAGTTAGAAACTGGTGAGAAAACGAAAAAGAAAACTCAGCCTCGTACATTTTCATTCGTAGAGATACAAGAGCGTTGGAAACACGTCGAACTGTGATTGACAGAGAGGACAAGTTGGTTTAATTCTCAGCCACCTCCTTATACACTTAAAATGAAATACGTGCGAACATGGTAGTTTCCCCTCTTTTTCATCTCTGCAATTTCCCAAGCAAATGCAACAAATCTGCAGATAAACGTGGAAGCCAAAGTCAACAAAAACCGTAATTGGTGACATGATTAATGATTTCAAATTGCAACGTAATTACTACTCACAATATCTTCATCTTCCCTTTCAGAGTCTACATCGTTTGATCTCGAAAAGCATGCATACGATGCTTTGATAAATATGATAATAAGTCTAATGACTCCTACAACCGAGTAACAGCATATATAAAGAGGCAATACTGCACAGGCGTAAAACGATGGTAAAATAATACATGCATGTCTAATGAAACTGAAAGTAAGGAAACCCAAACTTAACCTGCAAGACACAAAAGAACAAAAATATATAAATGGGTACTTGTATATATATATATATATATATATGAATTAGAGAATTCAGCACTGTTTTTTTTTGTTGAGAAATGATGGGAAATTTTGGTGGATGCTCACCAGTACAGTAAAGAACCATCATCAGGAGATGGTTTGTCATAAAAGAACCAATGATACCCCAAAAACCACCCAATAGAGAAAAATTCAAGCACCACCTTGAAAAATCCCACCACCTTATGAATTCTACAATCACTACAAAACAACCATTACATCTTTGTCAGTACAACCATTATTACATCTAAACTATAGATACTGTTTGTTTTTAGCTAGTTAAATCAAAAAGAAAAGAGGGGTTTATACCTTGTCATTGAGTTGAGTATTCATGCCCAACAGCTTGAATGATAACTTCTTCATCTGTAGTAGCGAGTGCTGTAGAATCTGAGGGATATTGGTCAAAAGTGTGAAAACGCCAATAGAGGACAGGGAGATTTGCAGTACAGCCACAACTATAACCGATGAACCATATTAACAAGGGCGTTTGTGGATGTTCATCTCTTGCCACATTCAGACTCAGAACAACTAAGGCGGAAATAATCTGGACCAAAGTGGCATCTAACTCAACTTTGGTCCAATATCTGTTAGGGTGCCTAGACTCATCATCTCTAACACGACGGAACAAATGGATGAACCAGTACATCAAAATTTTTGCAGAAATACAAAAATAAATCTTTCTGATTAGTTTGGTGCTAAGTTATAGTGTTTTGGGAGACTAAATTTACATGAAGACCCATTCTAAAATACAAGACTCCCAAAAACAAAACAAAAAAATCATATTCCGAGTCAAATCCACCAACATATCTTTAAATAGTCTACGCTGTATTGTTGGCAACATGATCATGAGGTGACTAATAGTAAAATACCAAGATTACTGTAATACAATATTACAAAGATGTAAAAACAAGAGTTGGCAACAAAACATTACGGGAGGGTTTTTCTTTTACCACTTCTACAGCAATTATCAACGGTGCTGAGTTTTTGATGATATACTATTTATTCTCCCATTTCATTAGTGAACATTAATTGTATACGCCTATTTACATCTCTAGTCTCTAGAATTTTTTTTTTTTTAAACAAAGCTTATAGAAGTACTTTTTTCCAAAGCTGAACCGATTTTCAAGTTCAGAGGATTCAGTGGTAACTGTCTTTAATATTTACAACGTGCTCAATCTTATAAAAAGGAGGAAATTCGCGTGTGCCAGAATGTTTCTCAAGTCTCACTCAGCCCTAAAATGTAATACCATTGCCATTGTCCCCTCATCATGCCCTTGCCCTGGCCCGGGATTGACAAAGATGACATGTGTATCTGACTAATGACTATCAGCCATTCGTGTGTGTTTGACGATTTGACAGCCATAGAGACATCTAAATATACATAAATCTCATTTGATTCAACATATGTTTCATCACATAAATAAGGGTCCCCACAAATATTTAAAAACAAAATCTGAATCGACGACCCGTAGAAAATCGTTTCATCCACTGCTCATATGAAAGCAAGAAATAGTAATAAAATGATGTAAATATTTAAATTACCTCATCGGAAAATACATAGACAGAATGAAATTTCCGAAACTGTTTACATTGCGCCTCAAGATGGGGAGGAAAATGTACATTCTCGATACAACTAAAATAACCTCTTGTTACCGATTAGATTAAACCAGGTCTGGTGTTTGGAAGAACCAAACTCCAGATCAAACTAAACCAAGCTAAACCGAATTCTAATCAGGTATTAGATGAGTGGGAGGGACTGTGGAAACTGTTTTATGAACAAAAGAGTAACATATGAATGAAGACGAACTGGACCACATCAATGTCACAGAGATCTATTATCGGTTAGGAGCTGAACCGTTCGGTTATTAGCCCTTCAGAATAGCGTGTCAAGTAGTTTTGGAGACATGAGAACCGCCACAGATTTGAACTGCAAATCCAAAAATGGTCTTATGAGGATCTGAGAAAACCATTATTCAAACCATACCAAACCGGGTTTAGTAATGTGGTTTAAGTGGAGTTGTGAACTTACCTTCTCTTGCCTATACTTCATGCGTACAGCGCTCAAAGGGCAACCTTTGGTGTTAAGCTGCAGATCTTGCAAGGCATGGACAGATGCTTTGAGATCTGACGCTTTGTACGTTGTGTAGTGCTCAAGTGTTGCATTCTGCAGGGGAGGGAGGGACAAAAAGAAGTTAGAGATACAAGATTTGTGGAACTAAACTAGTGTCTGGATATAGAGAGAAAGAGAGAAGCAACATTACAGACCCATGGGTGGTTTGATTGGTCCAATGTCCACTTGGCAAGAAAAACCGCTGAAGCAGCGATGACTGAAGGAAGAAACTTCAAGAAGTGATAGTCTATCAACGTCAACTCCGTTAGGTAGCTTGCTAAACACTCGAGTTCAAGGCGCGGTCTCTGCAGAGAGGGATAGATTCTCAGTCTTTCTGATAAAGATTGTAAAGTGAGAACAGATAGATGAGTGAATTGCAAAAAATGCATTACCAGGTAAGAGGCTTGCGCTGCTCTGATAAATCTCCTTAGGAACGTTTTTGGAGTGGGAGTGTATATCTGAAAGCTAAAATGCGCAAGTACTTGGTTCTCCATTTCCAGGACCTGATCTCTTGTGTAGGTGTTATCTGTGATGAAGCAGAACTCTTCAATGCGTGGCGCATTGATTTCCTCATACTTCCTGTAAAGTTTGAAGGGAAAAAGAAAGGTTAAAGAGTTATAATTTTGCATCTGAGACAAGATTTAAAAATAGAAATTGGAGAGGAGGAACCTACGAGGCAATAAGCATGCAAGTGATGCCGAGGAGTTGAAGTCTCTGTCTTTCCAAGTAGTTTCCATGGAGGAACCAGTCTATGAGATACACTGTGAGGTAAAGAGTGTCAGGTACAAGCGTGTATTCCTCAGAGACCTGTAAGGTGAGATGAGACTTTTGTCAGAATCCCCCTAGGTAGGCAAAATTGAGCATCAGAACTAAACACTAACCTCCACAAGCCAATCAACAAGAATCCCACGCATGGACTGAGTGACGTCCTTCTGTATCCTCTCCATAAAGTCAGGAACAGGTCTGCGTTTAAGCTGCTAGGAGAGAAAGTGACAGAGAAGCCACAAAGAATCAGATTTTGAGCGCTTAGGCTTACCAAGTTTCTGTAAAGACTATATCATCAAGCTTCGGAATTACCTCTGAAACACGCAAATTGTAGTAGATCTCAGGAGCGTAGAGGCAGCACAATAAAGGATCCTTATCATCAGAATCTATGTCTGTGAATTTTGGAAGATCCTGTGCAGTTGAACTACCAATAGCAGCACTTTTCTCAACTGTAACCATTTGCCAAAAAATAACAAAAAAAAAGGTTTATAAATCACCAAAGACCACACCTTTCAAGCTAAAATCACATGAAGATTTGTGTATCTTGGATCACCTACCTATAGAAGCTGATCTCCCAAGAGGTCTTGGAGGCAATCTGTGTTTCTCAATACAGTTATTATCAGCTGTGTTTCCTGCTGTCACTGATACACCTTCAGCTTTTGCATCAGTCCCAGACAGAAGATCTGTGACTTCTGAAGTAACACATGTTGCCAACCCCTGACTCTTCTTTACCTGCTTGATGTCTTTAGCCTGAAATGGCAAAACACACATGTTCAGGAGATGCATGTTTTACTTCAAAAGATCTTCTTCACAAACATTACTAACAAAAAAAAAGAGAACGTGATGCATTTTTTTTATTAACAACCTCAAGTTTAGCTTCACTGAAGCTAACATTTGAGATATCACCAAGAGCAACTCGCTTCTTCTTCTTATTGGGTGCAGTGACGTTGCTCACATCCTCCGAGGCTGGTCTTTTTGTGTTTACTCTCTGTTGATTCTGTGTTGAAGAAGCCGCTTCTGAAGCGCGCAAAGCAGACACAAAGGCACGAGTGAAGGGACGAGAGACAGCATTTTCCTTCCCCATGTTTGACATCCCACTTGAAGAAGACACAGACTTGAATATTTCAGGACTGCATCATCTACCTCCGATCTGTGAAATTGAAGTCAATAAAACAGGGTCAATGCAATAGATTAAGATCACTCACTAGACAGGGGGAGATAGCTCAACTGCAACAATGCAAATATATTTATAATCACCATATGATTCTTATGGAGGCTATTTTCTTTGGAAACTTTCCAATGGAAAAGAATATCACAGAGAGATACATTTTTTTCAAGTTGAAAGCTTAAAACTTTATTAAAACTCCAGCAAGATCCAGTGGTAATAGAATCAAAAGTTATTTGATTTCCTTATCCAACAATGCAAACAGTAATGTAGAGATAGTACCCAAAATTTATATCAAATATCTCCTAGAATTTGGGGAAAAATATATATATATTAGGAAAAAACAATATACGTGAATCTAAATGATGTTTCTTTCTTAGTTGGGTTTCATAATAAACATCATCCATAAGAAGACAAAGCAGACACATTCTAAACGGGGAAAAACGAACAGATCGTGAGAAACCTTTTGCAAACCAGAGGTCGAACATCTACAAAAACCCTATCAACAGAACTCAAATTCTCTTCTTTTTTGTGTCTTTGCGTTCTAATTAAGAAACCCACAAGACAAAACTCGTCGGAAAAGCAGCGGCTCAAACACAAACGCAATGCAGGTACGCGGATGAACAAGAATGAGCATAAAGTTCAAATCTTTCTATAAGAAAATTAAAGTGAAAAGGATTGAGATTTGGGACCTGCGAAGCTCCCAGAAAGAAAACCCTTCGCGAAAAGAAGGAGCTTGGAGGGGGAAGGGGGGCAAGATCGAGATGCTGAATCCGCTCCGCCCTTGGGGAAAGAGAGTGTCTTTGGTAGTGAATGAGACGGAGCACTACTTCTAGCGTGTGTGTTTAAACGATAAAGAAGTCACATTTTTAGAATATAATTAATGAAAATATATAAACTTTAGTAACGACATTAAAACAGTGTTTGAAAAACAATAAAACATTGTTTTATGTATTTGACCTGTTGACCCTAACATATGGGTATGGGGGAGGGGAATAGAAAAAAGGAAGATACTTTAATTAGTGGTTAATTAATTTTAATTTAGTTGGGGATTTAAACATAGATTTGGTTTGATCTCCCCGTGAGTTGTGGTAATTAAAAGTTTCTATTAGTACTTGTGTCTACTAAGTATGATTATAATGCCTCGTTAATCATTCTTCACACGTACAGTGGGCATATGTGCCATTAATTCACCGTTTGCTAATTAATGACAAGCAACCGAGCTAGAAGAATCCCTCATCTAGCCCATTAATGAATACAACTTTTGTTTTTTTTTTAACTTTTTCTTTTTCTTTTTGGTTCAAGCGTTTTTCTTTACACTTTTGAAGTAAATCTCTTAATTAGGTAAAAATTCAATGAGTCCAAATGAGAAGGCCCCAGAACTTGATTTCGATTGGTAGATGGTTAAATGATGCAGATATGTTGTTTCACCAGGCCATCCTCGAGCGTCTTCTTCCTCTTGATAATTTTGTTTATGTTCCCTTGCCAATACTTCGTTGCTGGTAGTGTGTAATATATCTTAAAGACATAAAAATAAATTTATAGGAAGAACATGGTAACAATAAATTTGTTAGAACATTAATGAACCATTCTTTAACCTAAAGTTTGCTTTTCATTTTTTTTTTTGAACACCTAGTTTGCTTTTCATATAATTTAGATTTTTGTTGGTAATTTTGAAAAATGTAATTACATAATAGGAAATGTTTGCTGTCATCCATTTTCGATTCAAGCTCTAGACATATTGACCTATGTATAGCTCTCAACTTATTAAAATAAAAAGATGTATTTTGAATTTGAAAGTTCAAAGCAAAAGGTATTGGACAAAACAAACATGTAATTGGAGTCAACGATATTTTTTCCGATACCTCTTTTTATCGAATGATGAGACAATGATAATATGTGTTAAAAAAAAAAGAGACAATGATAATTTATTTTGAAATTAGTTACAACATGTGACTATAGATAAGCAGAGAGCCTTCCGAGTTTTGAATTCAAAACTTGGTTAGTTACTTCACTTGTCGATCCATAAAAAGTCTTACAGTATTATTTTATTTGACTTACGCTTAAAGTTTCATAATGGCTTTAAGAAAAATCTCGTGAGAGAGAGATATGGACGTAACTAGAAGTCATGACCCTACAAATAATGTATACCCCCACAAACCAAAAAGTTAAGTTCTAAATGTTCAAAACACTCAACCACACTCAAGACAAGAAAACAAAAAGTAAAAGACAGATACTTCAATTTATTTATCATACAAATTTCACTGGATGTGGTGGTGGTGGTACATCTTTGTTTTTTGAACTCTAACTTTCCCTCCTTTCACTTCACCTACCGCATTTACAACAAAACTAAGATGCGTAATTCTTAGACAATGAAATGTTAGATCCAAATGTATTTTTGCATAATGGATTCATATGTTTGGTGGTCCAAATTTACTAAGATTTTTAAAATATACTGGTATCACGTGAGTATAATAGTATTCGAACGTATGTGACTGGGACAAATATAAACAGAAAAAAACAAAGATATTTAAAACTGTTATGAATATCATTGGTTGTGGATGTCCAGCAACCAAGTCCAATGTATTAGATATTGATCTAGAGTCTAGGCCCATTAGTGGTCCACCACGTATTAGGCCCATTAGGGTTTATGACTGATGTAATCCTATATAAAGGAACCCTCTGATAGTGATAATATAACACGAAATTCTCTTCATTTCACAACACGTTATCAGTACGATAGTCTACGCCCTGAAAAATCAAAAATAAATCTGAGACTAGAAAACCCTAATTCCGGCCGCCTACTTTAAACCGACGTATCTCCATAACCGTAATGATCTAGACGACGAGCCACCTATCAATCTGTAGTCCTTGACGAGTAGAAGCCAACGCCGAAAACCGTTCAACGATCGGAGATCAGACGCGCCGCCACGCCCTGTTTCATTAAGCGCCGTCAATTGTTTGAAGAACCCTAATTTGGACGCAACTTCAAATCGTTCGTTCTCTCAACTCCGGTGGATCCAGACGACGTATAATATATCAAATTGAAGCTCTTGACGAGGAGCATCTAGAGCCGCAAACCTCATGTTGATCCGATCTTACACGCGCCGTCACCCTTCCTTTCAATACGCGCCGCCAATTGCCCTAAAACCCTAATTCCGGCGCAACTTCAAATCGATCTTTCTCTCAGACC
>OVBX01000747.1:600-22179 GCA_900406325.1 Erucastrum elatum
ACCATGCACCGCACCGCAGTTAATAATAGTAATAAAAATCTCAGCATATATCATATATTATACGTTTTACAACTGTTATAAACGCTCTGTTATAAACGTTCTGCAGTTGAACTGCTTGTCCCCCATCCGTCAAGCCGTTGTTACCATGCGGAGCCTAAAATCAATTTTATCAAATCAAAGCGCGCCCCAAAAATACTTACCATTTACAACGCCTAAAGTTTTAGTTTTATGGGCTTTAGCCCATGACCGGCCCTGCATACATACACTCTTGTAAAAGATAGCAGTTTTGTTGTTCTCTTAAAAAGTTTGAACAAAACAATTATTTATCAAAGACATATTTTTACGTTGTAACTAGTTTTGTTAGGATGGTTTTAGTTATTTTTGAATAGAATTTGTAAAAGGAAAGGAGTATTGACAATGTGTATAGGATGTTTGTACTAGAGTTGGGCCACTCAGTTAGCATTAAATTTATGAAATCTTCTGGCTACTAGTTTAAGCGATATATAACTACAAGAGTTATTCTTGGGTTCATTCTCTAAGGTGAACCTATAGGTTCACCAATCAATAGTCTTTGAGTATTTGATATTTGATATCTTTTAAATAAGGAAACAAAACTAACCCAAATTAAATGATGTTTTTTAAAATAAACAATAAAAATACATAAAAATATAAAATAGTTACAGAAAATAAATAAATTAATATACTTAATACCACACAAAAAAGACTAAACTCTAAATGTTAAATCTTAAATCTTTTAGTAAATCCTTGGATAAATTCTAAAACTTTGATTTTTTTTTTAAAAATATTTTAACACAATCAACAAAAAACTATACCCTAAATCCTAATCCTAAACCCTAAACCCTTGGGTAAATACTAAACTCTTGGGTAAATTTGAAACTCTTGGATAAATTTTAAAATTTAAAATTTAAGATTTATCCAAAGTCTTTAATTCTTCTTTTTTTTAAATAATTTTTTTTAGATTAAAAAGTCTTGTTTTTGTGATTAGTATAAAATTTAAGATTATATTTTGAAAATAATTTTCNATTTAAAATTTAAGATTTATCCAAAGTCTTTAATTCTTCTTTTTTTAAATAATTTTTTTTAGATTAAAAAGTCTTGTTTTTGTGATTAGTATAAAATTTAAGATTATATTTTGAAAATAATTTTCTTTTAGATTAAAAAATCTTGTTTTTGTGATTAGTATAATTTTTATTTAATTTTTTTTAAAAGTATAATGTAATTCGATAATATTTTGTTTCCTTTTTTAAAAGATACTAAATCTTAAATAATTCAATTCTATTGGTTGGTGAACCTCTAAGTTCACCCTAGGGAGTGAACCCAAGAATAAGTCTAACTACAATATAACTACAATATAACTACAGTAGAAACAATTCATAAGCTATACCCACCCATGACTAATTGTCNTAGGGGGTGAACCCAAGAATAAGTCTAACTACAATATAACTACAGTAGAAACAATTCATAAGCTATACCCACCCATGACTAATTGTCCGTCTATACAGTGTCGGCCATGACATAAATCTAGTAAAGCTAGGGTTTTAGGCGTCACATAAGAATAAGAATTTAATGCGTCCAATTTGTCAAAGGTTGTGTGTAGTCTAGTTGTTGTGCTCCTGATTCCATGTGTTCAGAATACAAGATTGGACTCCAAATGGACCCATAATTTTATTTTGCTTTAGGTATTAATATATACTGGGCCAGACCTTTACACATTTGAAACCGGAAAACGTCAATGTTGATTCATTCNCATAAGAATAAGAATTTAATGCGTCCAATTTGTCAAAGGTTGTGTGTAGTCTAGTTGTTGTGCTCCTGATTCCATGTGTTCAGAATACAAGATTTGACTCCAAATGGACCCATAATTTTATTTTGCTTTAGGTATCAATATATACTGGGCCAGACCTTTACACATTTGAAACCGGAAAACGTCAATGTTGATTCATTCACAACCGTCGTAACCGACAAACATCGATGTCAACACATCCACAACCCGATGCAATATCCCTCATATTCATCCATCCAGGCGTATCCATCCACACACAGATTCGTACTTGTCATATCCACAACTAGGCTTGGGCGTTGTGTGTTTCGTTCGGTTTCGGTCCGAGTGATTCGGATTTTCGGATTCTCGGTGTTATACGTATAAGTACCATTCTTTTTTACTAATTATTGGATCGGGTTCGATTCAGTTCCTTTTGGATTCGGTTCGGATCGGATTTAACAATGCTTAAAATTGTCCAAAAATATATTTTTTAAAACCTCGAAATTGACAAAATAAATTTCAAAATATATAAATTATTTACAAATTTAGTTAAAAATTAGTTAAATTATCTAAATTAACTAAAAAGTATTCAAAATAATAAATGAAACAAAGTAAATTTTTTTGAATACTTTAAAATATCTAAATCACCTTAACATATATAAAAACATTAACATATTTAACTAATTTTAGATATCTTAGGATCATATCTCGGATTTCGGTTTGGTTTGAGTTATAACCAAAAGTCCAAAATAGTAAGCTCATAAATCCTGTTCATATATTTTTGTAAAACATTTTGGATTCGATTTTGGTTTTTCCGGTTCGGATTAAGGTCGGTACTTCGGGTTGAGATAAAAACACCCAGGCATATCCAGGACGACTATCCACAAAAAATCAAGCTGGCATAATAAGTCCTGATGATTAACTGTGTATAATTCATATACATGACATGGGGTGGGCAAATGAGTGACTGTTGTTGTCATGTGGAATCACCGGTGTTGTGCTTTTTCACCATTAGGGTTTTAGTATGTTTACATGAGAGGACGTAAACAGTTGGAGGAGAGCATTGACAGACATTGTGATGCGAAACATGAATTTCTGTGATGACGAAGAAAAATCGGATTAGAATAGAGCAACTGAGACTGAAATATCAATAATCGAGTCAAAATGAATTCGATTTCTCTGTCATCAATGTAATGAAAGAGACAAACGGTCAGGCCCAGCCTAACATGCTCGAAACTTATTTTGACTGGAAGCAAAAAGCCTTTATAGACTTTACAAGATAAATATTAAATGAAACTTGCGTAAAATACATTAGCTGCAAATTTACATATTTTTAAATGGGATGGAATCATATGCTTTTATAGCTTGTGTTCATGGCCTGGGAACGGTAATGGTCTGTTCTATGTATTTAAAACATTTTCAATGTACTATTCTACTTTTATTAAACATTGTGTAATTTCATAATGGAATAAAATTTTCTTCTAATCTCATTCTATCTTCAATTAGATAAAACTAAATGTTAATTTTGTTATACTATTTATGGGATAGTTCTATATTTTACTCCATTATAATATAAAAACAAAGTTGAGTTGAAGAATATTTTTATCTAAAATCCAAAAGTATAAATTCTAAAATCCAAACTCTAATGGTAGTAATAATGTACATGGATCATCACATGATTCACAAAGGCTTCTTGGAATCTATATTATTAAAGCATAACTTTTCAATGGATTTTGCTCTTAGTTTTTTACTAATATTACAGTCTATACCACTAAACATTATTCTCAAATCCAAAAAAGTAAATTAAACATACAACAATATATAACTCACAAATACTAACTAAATCTATGTATTTGTAATAGCTTTCCCACATATACAAACCTTTACATGATTAGAAACTAAACAGAATATTTTCAAGTTTTCCATCTCACTGATACTAATTAAAGTTCCATTGCTCCATTTTCCTTGCCATGAACCAACCCTTTCTATCGATTCTCTCTACCCTAAAATATTGCATCTATGCTATTAAAATAGACTCGCTCATGAGATTTTGCCCTTACTTTTTTACTAATATTACAATTTATCCCACTAAAGAATATTCATAAATCCAAAAAAAGTATATTTAAATTTCAACAATATATAACTCACAAATACTAACTCAATAGATGTATTTGTTATCGCTTTCCCACATATACAAACCTAAATGTGATTAGAACCTATACAAATATATATATATATATATTTTCAAGTTTTCCATCTCACTGATACTAATTAAAATTTCATTGCTCCACATTCCTTACCATGAGCCAACCCTTTTTTTGGTAAACGAAGAGCCAACCCTTTTTATCGAGCTCTTCCAATGTTTTTTTCTGGGCCATGGATTTTTATTGCTAATCAAATATTTGAAAAACCTTAATCAACATTGATGCATTTTACTTGCCATTAGTTATAACATTAGTATAAAATTAAGAATGATACTAGTATATATAACTTAACGAATAGTTTTAAGAAATTTTTTTCTTTTATGGAAAGTAAGACCAGCATAATTATAGATTGACAAATTATAGAGCTTTCACTTATAGAGCTAAAAACTATTAATAATATTTCAAAATAGTTTTTTGTGAGTATAAATCTTCCAATGTTTTAAAATTCTGTCTCCAAAGTTCATGTCTATTTTACAAAAAACTACAAAATTAACACGATCTAACAAATCATTATAGTAAAAAATATTTTAAAATACATAATACTATATTTGACGAAAATCAATATCAATTTTATGTAATATTATATCAAAAATAAACCCCGCATTTTAACATCTAGTATAATGTACATATAAATATCCTAAAGAAATATAATTAATGAAAACAACTTAATATATTAAAGATTCAAAGACTTTTACATGAAATATGCGACAGTATCTAAGATGGTATATAGCTCGCGCAGCAGATGCCAAACCAATGACCACACGCATCAATAGTGTTCCAATCAAATTCTTTAGAGACGAATCAGATCAATATAGAGAGCTATAATATATTCCTTAATTTTTCCCTCTGGATGTGTTAATCCTTCACCGTAACTGTAGGCAACGTGGGTCATGCGTGCACAGTTGATGGCTTCCTTAAGAACTCTCTTTGGCACATCTTTTATCTTCAATAACTCTTCGTTTACTATTTTGTCGTTGTCTACACGCATTTGATGAAGCTTTTTAAAAGCTTCACTTTTTGTAACTCCATATTGCTTCATATAACAGTTGACACCAGTAGTCACATATCCTCTACTCATGTCATCCTAATCAAGTCAAATGAACTTTTTATTAAAAGATTGAGAAAATTGCATGAAAATAACACAAGCTATTTTCTACTTCCTTTACAATACACGAACTTTATAAAATTTAACCTCAAAGTTACACTTACAGAACGAATCAGTTCTTTTACCTCGAAACCGGCCATGTCATTCATCAGACGCCCATTTATAGATAATGATTGGATGAGTCTGGGTCTTGATTTGAGCCACTCATAAGTTTCCTTCGTAGCAATATGTCCCATACCCATCAAAGTGCCTGCCATAGTCGCATACATCGTGATCTCGACCTCACCAACCTCCATATAATCCTCAAAGCTAGGTACATGAGCGATTTGCGCCCATTTGGCTAGGTCAAGGTTGGATTTCACCAGTCTTTTGAACTGCAGGATCAAAAAATATATATAAAAAACCTTATATGAACTATCATGCATGTTTTATGAGTTCAGCCTCAGAGTCAGAGTTGAGTGGCAAAAAGAAATATGAAATATAAAAAGTAGTATTGGAAAGTGTTGTGAATAACTATTAAATCAAATTTGAAGAAAAAAAAACAGAAAAAAAAAAGAAAACAAAAACCCAACTGAAGCCAATATCTGTTGAATAGTTTACTAGAGTTTGACATGTCCTTTTAAAGAGTTAACAAGTTTTTTTTATTTGTCATCATTCTATGCATTAATTTTCCGGGTTAGTTAAATGTATGNAAGAAAACAAAAACCCAACTGAAGCCAATATCTGTTGAATAGTTTACTAGAGTTTGACATGTCCTTTTAAAGGGTGAACAAGTTTTTTTTATTTGTCATCATTCTATGCATTAATTTTCCGGGTTAGTTAAATGTATGAAATTCAATCTGAAAAGTTTGCATTTTGATGATTCTCGTTGGTACATAAGATATTTATATATATCTTGTTGACAAATTTATTTAACCTGTCTTTTTTTTCAACAATATGTTTAAATATGATGTTCGGTTTTCAGTTTTGGTTTTAGGTTAATTTTCTTTTTGGATTTCGGTTTCAGTTCAGTTATGATTTTTCTTTTTTTTTGGTTCACGAGATATATAAAACGTTCAGTTATTTTTGAAATAACTTAATATATTTATATATGTGTTTACCCGATCCGGATATACCGTATCTGTTTTTTTCACAATTTATTTACTTAAATTTAGAAATTTCATACATGTATTTTTATTAAAAATTGTATTTATAAATAATTAAATAAAAATTATTAAATATTATTTTTATGAAACTAAGATAACTCATTTATATAACATGTCTTTATTAATTTTACTTCAATTTTAAAACTGTAAATTATAGTATACATTTATTTTTAATTTTTATATCGGCCAAAATTTACCAGTATATTATATAAATTAACTATATTTCATTCAACCGATATCATACTATATTGAATTATTTTTAATATTCTATTTTTAATATTTAATTATTTATTATTTTATATATCTTAATTTACAATTTTGTTTTAATACATTGAAATATGTGGTAAAATTCATGATGTATGGTATTATTTAGTTTTATGATTTATAAATATTTAATCAATGAATTAAGTTACTTTATATTTATTAGTTGATATATTAATTTAATTATGAATATAAATATTATGAGAATATTATTTCTTATTCTGTAATGAAAGAATTAACATTCTTTAATAATTTTACTTAATATTAATTAAGAATTTTATTATTTAAAACTAAATATTAAAAATAAAGTTTTACATCTTAAATAAAAAGATATTAAAAGATATTAGTAAAATGAAATCTTGGAAAAAGATATTTGAGAATATCTTTTTAGATATTTTGTTTTGAGAATATTAAAACAATGAATTAAATATAATATATATTTAATAGTAATTAGGTTAGTTGTAAGAAAAAAAATAAGAGATTAAATAAATAAAATGGTCCAACCTAGACTACTTGTAAATAGATAAAAAGTTCTCTTGTATGCTAAATAATCCATTAAAAATATATTCATAAAATATCAATGGTAACATGTTTCATCATATATTTATTATTAATAGTAGCTAACTATTATATATATATATATATCTAATTTTATTATTCTAAATATAAAAATTAAATTTTTATGTACTTGGTGTGTCTTTGAAGAATTTTTTTTTGGCATTTGGATTAGTATACCGTTGTATATATACAAATTATCAGACATATATAATTATTTATTACATTAACAAATAAAATATAATTTATTTTTGATGAAATTTTGTATTTATATAAATTAATGTCATTAGTTTATAAAAATAATATATAGTTAGTTAGTTCTTTAATTTTAGACATGATGTATATTTAATTGTAATTAAATTCGATATATGAATATATGAATATATATAATATGTTAATTTAATTATATTATTAGAGAAAGCACCAACGTAAACTTTTTTTGATAGTCCAAAACATATTCGATAAAAAAATATCATGTTTTAATAGTATTGATAGATATTAATGATGTATTATTAGATTAAGATCCGTGTCTTAGCGGGATAAATATTATGTATACAAATTACAATATTTTTATTATTTTATGTTCATTTACATATTATGAAATAATAAAGATATTGAAAATCATAAATCAAGTAATATTGTGTATATAACTAAATTGGAATAAATACATAAATCAAAACAATCATACTTGTTTATTTACAGTAATTTTGATTGATAAAAAAAATATAAAAAAAATCATTTATATTTATTTTATTATGGTACATAATTAAAATTTAAATAATATTGACATAGATATATTATATTTTATTATTAATATTTATTAGTTGAGGTTTCCTACTCATATGCTTTTATTAACATTAATATATTTTTTGTAAGAAAATTTTTAATGTAAATTGTTTTAACAATTTTAGTATTTGTTTTAAAAGATTCAAAATATAAGATAAAATTAAAGATGTTAATTTTTATTATATGGTTAATGTGATTTTTAATTGTTTAATAGCATAATAATTAATAAATAAGTGAGGATACGAAAATCATTATCAAATATCTATTATTAAATATCCTTAAATGTCATATATATATATATATATATATATATGTTAATCATATTAGTTAATCTCATTACTTTATTTAATGGAAGAATGATAAATATTTTTCACTAATAATCATTTTTTTGATGAAATTTCAAATTTATTAATCATCGCAAAAGAATATATGTACAACTATAATAAGTTTAAAGAATAAAGTTTAAAGAAAATGAAGCTTAAACATGAGCTGCGAACCATCTACTCATGAGACCATGCAACCTCGGGTTGGTGGAGTACTTGGTTGTAGTGATACGATTACAAACCGTCTTGTCGATCATCTTAGCAAGCTGATCGACAGTCTTATTACTGGTTTGATGCTTCCTATCATTACGCTCTCGCCAAATGTAGTATATGGTGACTTGCAGGACTAACCGTAGAAGGATGTAAGTGAGCCGATCATAAGACCTTGTCAGCAGTCTAGAAGAGTCTAGAAAGTGTAATGTTCCAGTCTGGGTCTGGATCGATACCAAACAGATTACCAGCCATCTTCAGCCAGAGAGTGAAAGTATATGGACAAACGAAATACAAGTGATTCCTAGTCTCATCAGGCTCACCACAAAACAGGCAGTGTTGCGGTTGACCCCAATGACTAGAGCGATGGCCAGTTGATAGTCTGTCTCTAATTGCAAGCCAAGTGATGAATGCGAAGCGAGGCACCCCTTGGGAGAACCAAACAATTTTACTCCAAGAAACCTTCTCCTTATGCTGCCTGATTTAAAAGTGGTGTCATAATTTCCATTTCCTCGTTTCCATAGCACTTCATCTCTTCCATCAGTTAGCTTTAGCTGAAACGCTTTTACTTCTGCAACCAAGCTCTGGATATATCTATCCCGACATCTTCTAAACCTCCACTCATCATCCCTTAAAACATCACAAATTCGTATGTCTCTACTAATACCCAGCTTCTGTGTGCCAATCTCACCAGCAATCTCGATAAGTCTGCCCTTAGGAAACCATAAATCAGACCAGAACCGCACAGTACGGCCATCTCTAACTTCCATCAGGGAAAAATCTTTTGCCAAGTTTCAAAATTTCAGTAATTTCCTCCAAACCCAAGA
This sequence comes from Erucastrum elatum, assembly GCA_900406325.1. Lineage (NCBI taxonomy): Eukaryota > Viridiplantae > Streptophyta > Magnoliopsida > Brassicales > Brassicaceae > Erucastrum > Erucastrum elatum. Next base: position 9,800 of record OVBX01000747.1, read on the forward strand.
TCCAATGCCATTATCCTTTGCATCCCATAGAATTTCATCACACAGTAAGTACTTTTGCACCCAGATAGCCCACAATGACTTTGTTTTGGCAAATAATCTCCAAATAAGCTTTAGAGAAAAAACAGTGCTAACCTCCTGGATTCGACGAATGCCCAGACCGCCTTCTTCATACGGGCAACACACATCATCCCAAGAAATCTTTGCCTTGGACGTTATGTTTGGAGACCCACTCCAGAGAAACGCTGAACACATACTTTCGATCTCATCTATACAACTCTACGGGAGACAAAAAGCGGTACACCAGAAGTTTGTCATACTTGCTATGACTGACTTGATGAGGACCAGACGACCTGCATAGGAGAGTGCCTTGATCGTCCATGACAGGAGACAGTTCCTTATCTTCGTTGTAAAAGGTTCGTAGTCGCGTCGAGTCATAACTTTGGTGGTTAGGGGGAGACCAAGATACTTGATAGGTAAGGCAGAGATGGAGAGTCCCGAGTCAACTGCCGCACCCTCAAGATCCAGCTTCCCTCTTCCTGCTGAAAAAAACGTGGACTTAGCTACATTTATTTTCAGACCCGGCATCACAGCAAACTCGTCAAACACTCGAAGTGTGCCATGAAGCGATTATGGTGTACCATCAGAGAAGACGACAATATCATCAGCAAAATTTAAATGTGACAGATTCACTTCCTGGCACTGAGGATGAAACCCAATGCTTCCTTCCAACACTGCTTTATTGATGAGCTTAGACAACACATTACTGACAATGACATAGAGATATGGGGATAAATAACATCCCTGCCTTATACCTCTATTACTTGTTAAAAAACCCGCAAGTTCTTTATTTACTGAGATTGAAAACGCTGCAGTTTCCACACATTTCATGATCCAAGAGACAAAAATATCAGGGTAGTTCATAGCACGTAGAGTATCCTCAGTAAAAGACCAGCTTGCTGTATCAAACACCTTTGAGATGTCAAGCTTAATGGTAGATCATGACGACACTGATGGTTTATGATAATCTTTGACTATCTCAGTGGCTGGTAAAACATTTTCTAGGAGCAATCTGCCCTCCACAAATGCACAATAATTTAACTCAATTGCTTCTGGGAGAGTGGCTTTAAGTCTCCTAGCAAAGATCTTTGATATTACCTTGTAGATTACATTACAACAAGCAATCGGCTTGAAAACAGACAGCTTCTCTGCATCCGTAGTCTTAGGAATCAGAGAGAGCAAAGTGGCGTTAACGCTGTGCGGCATGAACCCGAAGAGGAAGAATGACTGGATAGCAGTGATGAAATCCTTACCAATCACTGGTCAAGCTGCTTTGTAGAATTCTATTGGATAACCATCAAGCCCTGGGGCCTTATTTGCAGGCATGGAGAAGAGAACCTCCGTGATTTCCGTAGCCTCCACCAGTTTAGTAAGGATTGCTCTATCTTCATTTGATCAACTGTAATCAATAAGCTCACGAAAAACTTCTGGTGGGACGTTTGAAGTAACCTGAGGCGAACCATTCAAAAAGTTTCGAAATGTGCAGCAGCTTCACTCTTGATATCAGACGGTGAGGTAAGAATTCGACCATCTGCAGTGCAATGCGCCTGGTCATATTTTGCACATTCCTACTTTGGGTCACTTTATGAAAAAACCGAGAGTTCCTGTCCCCCAAACCCAGCCACTGAACTCTCAATTTCTGGTAATAGAACTGCTTCTCAATACCTGAGATATGATGCCAATGTTCCCATGCATCAGAGGCTGCTTAAAAAGTCGACTCCTGCAGGTTCTGCATAGCTTTAGTTTGCTTAGCACACAGGTCATCATAGGCTTTTTAACACGAGCCGGTAAATCACCATATAGATCCCGGTTAAGTCTTCTCATTTCCGACTTCAGAGCCTTGAGCTTTTCTTGGAAGCGTCTGAGCGCTAAACGGGAGTGAAACAGTGGCTCCGTCTCATTCCAGACCTGATTTACAACTTCTAAAAACCGAGGGTGAGAAACTATGTGGTTAAAAAATTTAAACGGCTTTGAGTTTCCTTACAATGGTGCCTCGCAAAGTTGAATATACATACGCAAATGATCAGAAACCCCACCAGATTCAAAAGTAACAAAAGAATTTGGGAAAGCGCTGACTCAACAGCTGTTGATCATAACGTGATCGAGCTTCTTACTAATAGGATTTGCATCCTGATTGATTGACCATGTAAACGAAGGACTGACTTGGGCTAAGTCCATCATGTCGCATTCACGAACCACATCTTGGAAATCTCTGATTGCACTTCTGTCTGCCGCAGTCGCCATGAGACGGGAGTGCTCTGCAGAGGACAAGGCAACATTAAAGTCACCCTGAATAATCCAAGCATTTGTATCACCTGCCACTGATCCAGAAATAATTTCCATCTCTCTCCATAATTCTCGCCTCTCCACCATACAATTAGAAGCGTAGATAAACGAACACAAGAAGCTATCACCCGAAGCTTTGTATCTGACCTACACTGTAATCATCTGCACACTCGTAGAAACCGGTATGACATCGACATCCTCAGACCAACAAACCCAAATCCTGCCAAGCCTATGATTAGAGTAGTTTGTCACACTACTCCAACCTCGGAAGGTAGCATCAAAAATCTTCTTAAAATATTCCTCTTTCACTTTAGTTTCCAACAAACATTCAAAAGACAATTTTGCAGCTTGAACCCAATATTTTACTGCCTTTTGTTTACGTGGCATATTCAACTCACGTATGTTCCAAGCAAAAATTGACGACATATATCAGTGCTTCCTAAAGGAAGCTTTTTTAGCTGGATTTGTACTTTTGCTATTTGTCACAGCCTGAAACAGATCTCTAAAGTTTGCAATATGCCGCTTTTCACCTCTACCTCTACCACGCTGAGGGGTTCCTCGCTTTAGATTGGCCATCGAAGCTTTACCAGCAGTGCCTACATCAGATCCTTGCGCCACCTCATTTGGAAGTTCCGCCTTATCGTTTCCCACTACTTCGCTAACTTCTGTATCCTCATCATCGTCCTCAGCCTCGTCCTCATCTTCAATTTCCCCTTCCTCTCGAATATCTTGCAGAACCTGGAAGCCATTAGGGGAGACACAACCATTGCCCAGGTTCTGATTGTCTTTAGGAGACGTAGAGAAATTCTGCCCTTTGACAATAGTCCAAGTATCCATTGCTGGGTCTAGACTGTGATTCAACCCCTCGACAATAGTACGATCACCAGAAAGACTAGATTTCCGAGACATAGTCTCAAGCTCTTCCATTAGCTTCGAAACAATCTCGGTGGGAGACTTCTCTGTTGCATCCTTAGCTGAAAATCCCTCCAGTATCACTGAGTGATTTAACGTCCCAGAAGTATCCTGCACTGACACCTCAGCAATGTCAACTTTTGGCTTTAGAGACGGACACTCCTTCCCAACGTGACCCCATTTGGAACAGGAGAGACAGTGGGGAGGTAACCAAGGATAGCTGATGTCAACTGCGACATCCAAGCCATCTCTACCCTTAAAAATTATCTTGCTTGGCAGTGGTTTCGTCATGTCGACCTCCACTAGCACACGAGCAACATCCAGACGGACACAACGTTCTGTATTCGGGTGAAGCTTGATGAATTTCCTAGATGTTCGAGACAAAAAGCTCAACCCTTTCTTTGAGTAGAGATAACCAGGAACATTGCACAGATCATCCCATAACGGCATTGCAGAGAGATCAGGAGGCGCACGAGTAGTCTCAGGTGTCCATACTCCCAACATCAGTGGGACATTTGAGATGTGCCAAAACTTGCGCTTCAAGAACCTAGATCGAACCCCTGCATCCTCAATCATGAAAAGCACTGTCGTATTTTCAATAAATTGAACATCAATCTTGGATTACTTCCACGGGGAAGCCCAAATCCTATTCACAGTCGCATGAATCGAACCAATATGCGGAGCATCATTCATGAAATACCCTACAACGAAACAATCCCACAGGGGTACTGCCTCCACCATAATCGACTTCGGACTATCAAGTTCTGCAACACCATCTTTAACCACAAACTCAGGGATCTCCACTGAGTCAGAAGATCCTTCAATGAGAGCCTCTGAATAAGAGACTTTCATATTGCTTCTATTCCCCACCAGATCGTCATCTTCCTTCATCGATGAGTGCAGAGCAGGGCTCTCCTCCCCCACCGAAACTTCATCACCCTTCGGTCCCGAGCCCTCTCCACGAGCGCACGGATCCGGCGCCGCCTGCGCAAGTTTTCCTCTAGTGGCCGTCTTTGGTGAGTCGCCGTCGCCCTCTTCTGTCATTAGGTTTTTTTTTATTAATTTAATAGTTAGTGAACTAAAAAAATATAATATATGTTTTGATAAACCAACCTATTTTCTAAAAATTCTTAAGAATCATAGTAAAGACACATGGAAACTTAAATGTTATAATTTTTCTCCAAATATATGAGGAATACCGATAAATTTTAATTTTTATATTTGTATATATTTTTCTCAAATTCTGATATATATTTTTCTTTGAAAGCGATTTTCCAAAATTTAAAAGATATACTATATCAGAATATCTCCAATGTATTATTCCATATTTTACTTCAAAATAGTGCAACCAAAAACAGAGAAATTTATACTCCAATCTAGTACTCAATTTTCTACTCCATAAATAATATATTTTATTAATAATTGCTAATAATACATTATACTTATAAAAACATACCAATTAACCCTAACTATTTTATGTTTACAAAAATTCTTTAAAATATAATTTATTAAATTAAAAAATTATTATTAAAAAGTATGGCTGTCATTGCCGACACGATTATAAATCCCACCTTCAATTTGAAGAATCAATTTAAATATCTTGTAACAATTTGCTTATGTAACAAGTAGAAGTTAAGATCCATGATTAAATTTCGTGAATATAACAGCCATGATTTTAAATATAGGTGTATGTCAGAGTATAGTTCCATCAAAGATTTCTCGAAAAAAATAATTAAAACTATTAAACTGATAAAGGAACGTCGAATAAACTTCTCTTGTTACGAGTGGTTGAATTCTAAACTAAAAATAGTATAAATTATAGTATATTAAAATGTTAGTCGTTGACAAAAAAAAAATACTGCTTTGATATAGATGTATATACAGTTTACTAAAGAGTTTTTATTGGTTACCTCTTCTATTGTACCTTTCAAGCTGTAAGATCTTCCTTCGAACCCCACGTCTCCTTCGAAATCTTTGAATACATCCAGAATTAGTTTAAACACGAATTTCAAATAATCTGGTTGTGTATCCATGTCTTTATCAGGAGCCCACCTTGTCCATCATTCTTATCCTCAGTATCATCATCAATATGAAAGTTAATTATATGAACTTTTAACATGTAGTGTGTACCTTTCTAGACTATTGGCGAGGCTTACAGCTTCAGAGATAGATGCATATCGATCGAAGGTGTCGTCGGTAATGGTTTCGACCGTGTAGAACTTAGTCAACATAATCCTCGCACTTGAGAACTGTGGCTCAAAGTACATCGATATCACAAAAAAATGTAACTCCACGATTCTATCTCTGAAATATGGTGGCAACTTAGATGCAAAGTCGAGCTCCTTGTACCATCTTGCATCAAAACAAAGACACACACACACACACACATTTCTAATGATTGATGAAAACAAGGGAAAAAAACTTCAAGGATTCTACTTTAAACCATATAAAAAGTGTAGTAACTGAGGAAATTATATACTTGGTAACCATTTTGAGCTCTTTAAGGTATATAAGCTGCAGTATCTTGAAATTGAGCTTGGAAAACTTGAGTAGTGTCTCGTCATGGTCTCCTTCTTGTTCGTAGAATGGGATAAATTCCATCGCGACTAATATCTCCATATTCCAGTGTTGAGATATACCAAGAGCATTTTGTATAAGCCTTGAGAGATGAGGCCTTACTCGTCCTGCCAACGACTCCATATGTTTCATTGTGAAGCTCAATGCTTCGTCCATTATATAGTCTCTTGTCGTCCTTAAATGAGCGGCTTCGTACAAGCTCAGTATGCCCTTGGCATCCTTGGCATCCTTGGCTAAGGAGTCCATAAAATTTCCGTCAGCCCCTTTGAATCTCTTGAACGCATCTATATACATCAGAGATTGTGAGTTCTTGTTCTATCTTTCAATCGAACTATAGATGAACACGTACGTCAGTTAATGTGCATAGGAAAAAAAACTTACCAGCCGACATGTTGTAACCATATGTTCGGAATACCCAAAAGAAGATGGAGATTGTGTAAAGGTCATGCTCGTTTGCAATAATATCATCTATCTTTTCAAAGGCGTTTGCCAAGGTCTTTTCGATCTCGTTCTCAAAATGATAGGCAACGCCAAGAGTGGTCATCAAATAGATCAAAAGTACTTTCCTCTTCGACGAGCCATGACATAATTCTGCTGCGGAAGAGGACATGAGCATGTCCCTGACGTTGGGCTTGATTGCTTCAAGTTCGCTTGCAAAGACATCGAGTTCCTATAAGAATCTAGCGCAAATCAGTAGCCTATTTTGTTAAACAAACAGTTTACTAGGTATAACAACACTAGTAAATATCACTATGAATATGTATCATACAATCAAATATGTTGTCAAAGTGACTAAAAATTTTGAGCGACCTCAAAGAGAATTAGAATTATATATAGGATTTCTGAGTACCGGAGGTGAAAGCCCCGCGGTACGGTACGATACGATAAATTAAAGGGCATGAGCTTAGGTTTTGCTAGTAGCATTATTAAGAGACCTAAAGGTTTGCATTAATCATTCACAAGCTAATAAAGAAACTAGTATTTGATTTCATCTAATTTCACAAAAAAATCGATACATTATTTACTTTTATATTTTCGATATGTGATAACAGTAAATATATAAACTCACCAATTCATCGATCGGGGCGTAAAGGAAGTAATCATCCCATTGAGAGGGTTGCAACATTTTAAACGTTCGTGCGCTTTCATGATCAAAACCAGTTTGAGATCCCATATCAGAAGTAAAGAGATTTTTGGGAAAAGAGAAATCGTAGATGTATATTTATAGATGAACGGTAATCAAAGTCTCGGCAAAAAGTCTTGTATTTCTAAGAAATGTGGCGGAGGTAGGAAAAAGTTTTAGAAGGATCAATTCTGAAATTAGCTTGTTTTATAAGGGTCATTTAGCTTAAGTTTATAAGATTTATCTAATTATTAAAAAAATTTACAAGAGAAAAACTATTTTATGAAAATTTCACCTTGGTCAATTGATCCATGTAACAACACTGTGACTCCGCCACTGACGCCGTATAAAGTAAGTGTATACAGCCTCACTCTTGTAAAACATACTTTCTAAGAAGTGTGACGCTGTATGTATAAAGTATGTTTTACAAGCAAAGCTTGAGTCCAAAACAAACAGAATTTTTAGGTTTTACAAACAAACAAACGTAAAATAATAGCAATATTATTATCTATATTATCTCTTTTCAAAGAAAAAAATGTATCATGCTTCATGTTGCGCAAAAAGACAGTTGCTTATATATATAGAGTTTGTAAACATATCTGTTTTTGTTTGAGAGACTTTAATAAACTTTTAATTCGGTGGAAATTCAGCATGTTTTTTATTATAATAAATAATATGATGAGATAATTGGAAATTAGAGACGGGAACAAACGGTGCTACTGTCCCAGATAAGTACAATATACGTCTGTCTATTTTTAATAATTAAGAACCTAGTTTTTCAAAAAAGTAAAAAACAAAAATAAGGACCTAAGTTTTTATATAAATATATTTGTTTCATCACAATTTTTATGTTAACTTATATATTTTAGTATAAATGATTCAAATTTATATGTTATATATCATTTTTATTTTTAGATCCTGGAAAATTTAAGCATATATAAACTTTAATTTATAAAAATATCAAATGGGTTGTCTGAATCTAAACCTAAATTAAACTCTTAAATATCCAAATCTAACAGAACCAAACCGAATCAATTAGTATCCAAATACTTGTTCTTAATCAAATGTAAAAAAAAATTATTGATAGCAAAATATTTATTATTTATAATGTTCAATCGACAACATGTTTTTAAAAAAAAATCACTATACGCATGGTGCTAGTTTCATTTAGTTTTATATATTAAAACATCAAAAATTTATTTAAACATCATATATTAACAAAGGAGCATCTGTTTGTTTTCTTATTGATATTTGGATTTTGAAAAAGTTTCCACGTGATTTATATATATAAAGACTAAATTCATAAAGTAAGTATTTTAGAGACTCCTTTCCACGTGTGTAGTTTTCGCCTTGACGCGTTCCACAATATACTGCCATACTGATACTGGTACTGTTATCCGATACTGCCATACTGATACTGGTACTGTTCCGAGACTATGTACTTTTCAGTTTTCACAACCACTCTCAGCTATTCGCACAATAGTGCGGCNCACAATATACTGCCATACTGATACTGGTACTGTTATCCGATACTGCCATACTGATACTGGTACTGTTATCCGAGACTATGTACTTTTCAGTTTTCACAACCACTCTCAGCTATTCGCACAATAGTGCGGCATTTCTTGTAAAATTATGCATAATCATTGAGCCAAAAGAGTAAATGGCCGACAATTCCCAATTGTTAATTCTGAAATAAGAATTAAAAGCAAATTGTTTCGTTTTGCAGCGGAACAAGTTTTTTCCTTCTTTTGTTTTTTGGCACCGAAACAATTTGAATCATTTTTTTTTCAGAAAAAAATAAACAATAAAACAAGTTGAAACATATGTTCTTTTGTTTTGTCCATCGAAGAAAACAAGATAATGACGGCAACCCGTACATTGTATAATTTCATCATGTCCACATTATATATATATATTACCATTTCAGAAACCTCCGTATTCTTAAAATAATACATACAAATCATGTGTTGATCAAAAAAAAATACATACAAATCATGTTTTAATCATTTCCTCAGTTCTTAAAATGTTACTTTATTTAAGAAACTAATTTGCTGGGGACCGAACTATTAAAAACAAGGGCTTATTTAGGGGATAACAAAAAAAAAGAAAAAAGACATTAGATTTTTAGAAAGAGAGACAAATAAGAGATAGGAAGGGAAAAATGAGAAAAGGTAAAATTTTAGTTAGATAGTGATTTTTTTTTCTTTAGCTATTAGGTGCAATTTCTCTAAGCACAATCGAAGATAATATTATTCTCATTGATGAGGCAAAAAAGTTCGATATTTTTACTTATATATTCAAGGTCATGGGAGTCATTAGATTTAGGAGTGTACAATGTTGTTGTGGAAATTTTAAGGGTTTGGTATATATTGAGGGTGGGATATTATGTCTGTCTTGTTCACTGATTGATTATCTATTTATCTCTAATCATTTCCATTATATTTAATTACAATCTAATTTTTTCAAACTGCTAGATCATGCGAAGTAAATTTTCTTTTTTTTTCTCAGTAAACTTAATTTTTTTATTAGATTTTGATCCGCTTTTTAAACGGGCGATTATATATTCTATTTTTATTTATTTTTTTAAATTATATTTTTATATTTGAATTTTTTTATAATCATATTTATATATAATATTAATTTAATATGATAAAATAGTGTCTTAAATAAATGAAATATATAATTGGATTTAACATTTATAGTTAGACATGACATTTATCAATCAGTCATAATCATAATTTAATTGAGTAGATTACAAAAAAATCATTTGGGTTTCCTACAACTAGATTTAGACAGAAATTTGTTTTAAATATTAAAATATAATTGATTTAACAAAAATATAAAAAAAAAATTTCTAAAACTTTGCAAACCAGACTAGTAATTCTGATAAACAATGATTGATTCCTAGTATTGTGGGCAAGACACTCCGTCATTTTATTCTGCGTACACATACTATATATGAATGACTTTGAGTGATTGAAACTTGTTTTCAGTATCTTAATATTTTTCAAGTAATTTGCAAATGAAATCTAGATTTCAATTTTTTTTCACCAATTGGAACAATTTGTTGTAAATGTTAAAATATGTTCTTTNTTATATATGAATGACTTTGAGTGATTGAAACTTGTTTTCAGTATCTTAATATTTTTCAAGTAATTTGCAAATGAAATCTATTCTTTAGATTTCAATTTTTTTTCACCAATTGGAACAATTTGTTGTAAATGTTAAAATATGTTCTTTGGAAGGATGGAGTAGTATAATGAGAACAATTGAGAACAATTCAGTATAACAATTATTTTTATCAATTGAGAACAATTTGTTGTAAATGTTAAAATATGTTATGTAGAAGGATAGATTAGATTTCGAAATTAATTCAGTATCTTAAAAACAGTTGGTTTTCTTATAATTGATTTCTTCTAGAGTGGTATAGCAAGTGGCAACACAATTTTTTAATCTAAATATATCCAAAAATATGTACTTGCATACAAAAATGGAAAAATATTAGCTAGCTACACCAAGTATCAACCATCACATAGCTAGTCATGCCAACTAAAAAAATGCATGTTTAACTATATTAACTATATGTTATGCATGACTACATCCTTTAAGTTGATGATGTTATGTAACCAACATCATTAACTAAAATAAGAGTAACAAGTAATGTACACGTGGATGTTAGAGATTAATGTTAACTTTCCCGTTAAGACAGGTTTTAAATAGGGCTGAGAAATATTATCCGAGATCCGGATTCGATCTGAAATCCGACTCACATCCGCTCTGGGGTGTCCCGATCCGGATCTGGTAAGTAAAATGTCGGATTCGTCGAATCCAAATCCGGATATCTAGACTTTTAGGTTCGGATATCCGGATCCGATTCTTTTAAATATATAAAATTTAAAATCTTATTAATAATTTTAGTTGATTTATTAATATTTATACATAAACTTAGTCTAATAATATTATAATTTAATTTTAGTAATATTATATGCATAAATACATTCATAAAATTTTATGTAATTTTTTTAGATTTTTTGTATTTTAAAAAAATATATTTTATTTTTGTAATTATTTTTATAGACCCAGATCCGGATCCAGATACTAGCGGGTATTATGATATCTAGACAGATATCTGAAATCAAAAAAAATATCTTAATTTTTTAATTTATTATAATTTCGACCAGACCTAAGCAAAAAAAATAATTTGGGCCTATGAATGTAATTATAGCCAAAAATATAAATACAAAAATAAAAATATATTTAAAAATACAAAAAAATCTAAAAAATACATAAATTAAATATTTTTAAAAAAAATTATGAATGTATTTGTGCATATAATATTATTAAAATTAAAATATAATATTATAAGATTAAGTTTATGTATAAATATTAATAAATCAACTATAATTATTAATAAAATTTTAAATTTAATATATTTAAAAGAATCAGATCCAGATATTTGAACCTAAAAATCTAGATATCAGAATCCGCATTCGACGAATCCGACATTTTACTGTCCATATCCGGATCCAGGTACCCAGAGCGGATCTGAGTTGGATCTGAGTTGGATCTAGGATAGGACCCGAATCTCAGATATTATGTTTCAGCCCTATTTTAAATCTGTCTTAACAGGAAAGTTAACATAATTTAATCTCNTTGAACCTAAAAATCTAGATATCAGAATCCGCATTCGACGAATCCGACATTTTACTGTCCATATCCGGATCCAGGTACCCAGAGCGGATCTGAGTTGGATCTGAGTTGGATCTAGGATAGGACCCGAATCTCAGATATTATGTTTCAGCCCTATTTTAAATCTGTCTTAACAGGAAAGTTAACATAATTTAATCTTCAACATCCACGTGTACATCACCGGTTACTCTTATTTATCTAATGATGGTTGTTACATATCATCATAAACTTGAAGGATGTGGTCATGCATAGGGATGGGCGTTCGGATACCCATTCGGGTTCGGGTCAGATCCATTCGGGTTTCGGGTTTTCGGGTTCAAACATTTTAGTCCCATTCGTATATTTCTAAATTTCGGTTCGGGTTCGGTTCGGATCTTTGCGGGTTCGGTTCGGATTCGGATAACCCATTTAAATAATTTTAAAAAATTTAAAATTCATTATATACTTTAAATTTCTCAAAATCTACAAACAAAATACATATTACATATAAATTTGAATAGCATATGTCAAAATACATAAAATTAACATATAAATTTGTTTAGTTTGAAAATTTGGATTGAGAATCAATAGATATTTTAAATATTTTTGGTGTTTTAAGTACACTTTAGCTATTTTAGACATGTATTTTTGACTATTTATATATTATTTTAAGTATTTTGGACAATTAAAAAATATTTTATATACTTTGAATGTTTTTAATATACATTAAATCTAAAAATAGTTAATATATATA
>OVBX01000747.1:22238-34039 GCA_900406325.1 Erucastrum elatum
CCGAAATACTTCGGTTCGGGTCGGATTCGGTTTCGGTTCTTTAAATACCAAAATTTTGAACTCATTCGGATATTTAATCAAGTTCGGTTCGGATTCGGTACTACTTTTTCGGTTCGGGTTCGGTTCGGTTCTTCGGATCCGGGTTTTTTGCCCAGCCCTGCTTATTACTACTAAAAACTTTTAAGTTAATAATATTAGAATTTTTTATATTTCATTAATCTATATATTTTTTTTAAAAAAATTAATACATTTATAAATGTTTATGTAAAAATAAGAAAAATATTTCATTTTACAGTATATGTATATTGACTAGATTTTATAAAAATAAATTTTATGTTATTGAATTCAGTTATTTGGTGTGTAGCAAATATTTTTTTTGAAACTGAGGTGTGTAGCAAATATTTATCGTAAATATATATGAACTTTAGATGTAAAATGATAAAATAAAATAAAAGAATATAAATATTTAGAAAATCAAAACTAAACTTCACTTTGGATAGTAGACTACAAAAATATTATATTAGTTATCAATTTATTTTAAATTGAGACCTATATTTATATAAAGCATTTTCAAAATTTGATTATTTTATTATCTTACTGAATTGTGTCATATTTTACACTAACATATATTCATAAAATATTATCATTTTTATTAATTTATAGATTTTTTATATGAGTTGAGAGTACTTAATTGATACTTCATCCAGTTCAAAATAATCTATAATTTAGATTTTTACACATGTTAAAAATAAAATATTCAATTATAAATATATAAATTTTATGATTATCTATTTCCCAAAGTTATAACCATAATAGTTTGTTTATGATGGTCAAAGTCAACTCTTATTACCATATAAACTATTGACTTTTATGGGTTGACTAATTAGTTCTATTTCTATTTTATGAATTCATGTGTAGCATATAGAACATTTTGGCAAGAAAAAAAAAGATTTATTTCTCAATTAAGATTAAAAAATATTTATTTTATTCATAATATATTTTAATTACGTTCATAACGTATGGATCATAAAATTAAATGCTGACAAACCTGCCATTGACCATAACTTTACATAAATACGTTCGTTCTAAATAAAATCGTTTTGACTCACTGAACTGACGTGATTCAATTTATCTACCCATAATTGTTGTGTGATTAAGAGTTAAAGACCTTAGATACAGTCATACAGAGGAAGATATCAGATTTTTGTAAATTTGCGTCGTTTAGGAACTTTGATGTTTAAGAATACATGAAATTGAAAAGAAAGTTTATTTAATTGTGAAAGCCCAAGTTACAAAAAAAAAGTTTATTTAATTGTCAATCTCATAATACAAAATACAAGAACATGAAAATACAATGCAGAGTAAGCCACAAAATTTTGCTTTTTATTTATTTATTTAAAAGTTTGAAACCTTAACATATTCACTCCAATTAGCATAAATAAAACAAGCCATACTTAACCAAACCGAACCAAAACAATCTGACAGACTAAGGTGGAGTTGGAACCGAAAAAGATTGTTGAAGTATCGGAGAAACAAGAAGGTGAAAGTTGAACCCATCACATCACATCATACTGGAGAGTCTTAATAGCTCGTTTATGAGCTAACAATACTTTTTGTTCATGTTATTTTTGATTAAAAGAGTATTAGTTAGTAATGAAGTAATAATCAAGTCATCAACCCTGAAACTGAATGATTTCTTGGGACAAAACGAAAACTAATATGTAGATAATATGATGTATTAGAGGATAAGGGGGGGGGGGCATACTAGAGAGTCACAAGTGAGATATGAGCTCAATAGATGAGCTCACGTCAACTCTTTATTCATATGACATTTTGATTAAAAGGAGGAAAACGAGAAATGGCTTCTTATTGTGGGAGATTTTTTTTTTTCTAATTGGGGCAGCAAGTGCAGTTGACGCAACTGCAGGTAGAGCCACACTTGCATTGGCACCCGTTCTCTTCTGCACCAACGTCCATAAACATAGCTTCCTTGTAGCTGCAAAAGAAAAATTATAATCATCGTCAACATAACCATCACCAAAAGTTCGTAACCGTAGTCATCATCTGAAATTACCTCTCCTGAGTCTCAACGATGTCGAAAGTGTAGCTGGTTCCCTTCTTCCTGCAGTTTACAGAAACAGAAAGCATGGGTCATATACAGCAGATGAGTCAGTAACAAAGGTTTTATTCTTTTGGGCATAAGAAACGTTCATATTATTCAACAAGTACTATTGCGAGTTTATTTTTTTGGCTGAGTCGTGAAACCGAAACAGAGGAGACTTACACGCACTGGGTCTTGTCAGCACAGTCGCAGCTTCCGCACTTGTCCGACATGATTTGTTTTTTTTCTTAAGGTTGTTTGAGTTCTTGTGTGTGTTTTGTGTTGCTTGTTCTGCTTTATGACCATACTTCAATAGTTATGTAATTTATAGATGGATAGAGAGTGGAGAATCTCTGCAAGCTTATGTGACAACCGAATAATTTTGGGTTACGGAGAAGAGAAGACTTTCATTGCCAACCTCTCATGTCCATTTCACTCTTTTCCCACTATATATATATTCCATTATTCCCCCATTTCCTTTTTAGGTAATCCATTACTGCTTTTCTTTTCGTGCTTAACAAATCTTGCGGTAATTACAACTTACTGTAAATTACGAAAGTCAGTATTATATCATGTCGTGATTGAAAAACTTGATTGTTACGTTATGATTTATCATTACTATTGTGATAGTGGTCATTCAAATTTAAACTTTTTCATCATAATTCTTATTTTGCTGATATATGTTTTAACGTTTTAGTTAAAGTAGTAACGATCACTCTCATTCGTCTTGGGGTCAGTATAGGCACGTGCATTTTGGATTTCGGTTAATGTCATGGACTTGAGATGGCAATTGGTCCTGTTCCGTACCGCATAACTGCGGTCTTCCGAATGACTGCCTAATCTCGTACTGCATAACTTATGAGTTTTCGCGAGTCGTCCCGCAAGACGCTTTCTTCAGCTTCCTTCATGAATGTTAAAGTAGAAGAGTTGTGTAACGGAATTTTGAAGAGAGCTCAACAACATCGATCGTAACAACATTCAATGTAATCTCTCGCCGGTTTAATGGTCTTGAAGTAAGGGAAAACCATTTGGACAGTGAAATTCAACTCTTTCAAGTATACTTCTTGTTTGATTTTGTGTAAAGCAACGCAATAGTAGGTTAATATTAATAGTTTCTCCTTCTCTTTCAACCAAGCTGTTGAATTTAAAGTGTAGAGACAAAATTATGCAATAACTCAAACTCTCAATTCGAACCGTTTAAAAAACAAGCAGTAGTTCTTCAACGAATAGTAGCTCTTTAACAACATCATTGTAATCAAAAAAAATTTAAACACCACTTGACAATACTGAAAACAAAACTCATCAACTTAAAAAAGAAAATCCTACATAGTAATAAAGAAATTTATAGTACTGAAAACAA
Organism: Erucastrum elatum; assembly: GCA_900406325.1. Lineage (NCBI taxonomy): Eukaryota > Viridiplantae > Streptophyta > Magnoliopsida > Brassicales > Brassicaceae > Erucastrum > Erucastrum elatum. Next base: position 25,700 of record OVBX01000747.1, read on the forward strand.
AACCAAGCAGAAATAGAGACTTATGGTTGTAGGTTTTCAAAATCCCGCAGGTTAATATGTCCCGCATTTGGTCCGTCCTATTTTGAGCCCGTCATGCATTTGGTCCGTCCTATTTTGAACTCGTCCCGCGAAGTCTGCAATTTTACGCGCTTATCAAATGGAGACCCAATCCTACTTCGCAGCAAATTTATACGGACCAGATCCGCGGTCCAAATTTTTGATTGCCATCCCTACATACGCAATGAGCTACAAGCCTACAATATTAATCTCCACTCTTGATAGAACCATGTCAGCATTAAAATTGAAACCGCCCAATCAAAACTGGCCGCATCATCTTGACTTTTCAGTTTCCATATTGACTTGTTGAAATATTAACGCAAAGCTACATTTGTTTCTTTTTCAACAAATAATAAATAAATATAAAATTTAACAGATAATAACTTTAAATTAAAACGCTTCTAATTAGGTTCCTTTTAAAAAAAATTAGGATTACGATTATGATTAGGATTAAATAGGACTAGAAGAGAGGCGTTTCGTAGATTTCTTCTTTTACTTCTCTAAGTTGCAAATCCAATTCTCTGGAAATCGTTCAATGGAGCCTGAGATCGTTTACTCAACTCTAACGCCAACAAACAAGGTTAATGATCATATTGAATTATTATCTACTGTATTTATCTAGGTTTACCAAACGGTAAATCTGTTTAACTGTGCATCCCAAAATTCACTTATTTACCTAACTCACATCCTGAAGGATCGTATTCGTTTCTCGGGATGTGTTTATTGTGATCACTAAAGACCCTAACTGAGTAACTGACTGTTCTAGTATTCAGATTATTATAAGTTGTACTTATCTTGTTTGGTTTATTTGATGTGCATTGTAAGCTCATGATTGAGTTTTTTTCCTTTTCTTTTTACTTGGAACACATTCAACTGCTTAAATAATTGAACAAAACTCTCAAAAGCTTTGCTAATAAATTGCATATTATCTTGTAGGACACAACTCCAGGTGCAATGCAAAACGGCGGTGTTCTTGATAACAACAATGTTGATAATAAGAACAAAGGGAAGGCTATACAATCCGGATCACTTTCTGACGACGAGCAATTAGAGGTAAGTGTTTTGATTTCTCTATATTATACTTATTATTGTGATAACTCCTTTGACAGCTAAAACCGAAACATTCTTTTTTTTTTATCATTAGGGATCTGCTAGTGATGGTTATGACACAACTAACAGAGATGAGTCTTGTCCTGGATCATCTCCACTATCTGATGGTTTGCTAGACCCAGACTCTTTGATCTACGAAGACGATTCGGATCAATATGACTATGAGATGGAGTTGGAAGAGGAGGAGGAGGAGGAGGAGGAGGAGGAGGAAGAGGAGGCTGATGATTACGTCTCCGAGTATCAAGCCCTTTTTGATGCCAAGGAGAAGGAGCTCCCAGCTGGTGTGGAGGTGACAATGGATTGGCTTCCAAATTCTAAATCAAGTGGAACCAGCAAGTCTTCACGTGAAGAACACGGTACTAAACCAGAGCCTACCAGCAGCAGCAGCAGCTCCAAGAAACCAAAAAAAGGAAGTGCTTCACCACACATCTATAAAGGATTCGTACCGAACTCTGCTTACGCTTTACCACAGATTTATCTTGACCCTAAGCCTCCTGTTCCAGCTCCAACTCCAGCTTCTTCTTCTATTGCATTGCTTCCCACACAAAACAAGCCAAATGGCTTTTATAATGCTCAGACTGGAGTGCAAGAGGTTATTTCAGCTCCAGATACTTCCAGAGTTAAGAGACATATGGACGATTATCTTAGCAAGTTTGTGTTTTTCAAAAGATTTGACATCGTCGAAGATTTGGTGGACCACCAGTATGCTTCCAAAGGAACAGCTTCAAAAGAGGTTGCAACTAATACGAGAAATAACTTAAGACCCTTCTTCTTGTGAATGTTTGTTTAACGGACTCTATTTATATTTTTTCCTACTTTCAGCATTCAAAGGAATGGACTAAAAGGATCCAAGAAGAGTGGAGGATTCTTGAAAATGATTTGCCAGGTTAGTGTAATAATATTACATACACAGCTTAGTATTAGCAACTTACTTAGCATTCTCTTTGTTCCTTGCAACAGAGATGATATTTGTCAGAGCTTATGAGTCTAGGATGGATCTTTTGAGGGCTGTGATTATAGGGGCTGATGGAACACCTTACCATGATGGTCTCTTCTTTTTCGATATCTTCTTCCCGGATACATACCCTTCTGTGCCACCGGTAAGTCCCTTTTGGACTGTCTAAAAAGTGTGTTTTATGTTCTCCTGAAAGTCTTTTGAACTGTCTCAAAAGTGTGCTTTTCTCTTCTCCTAAAATTCTTTTTTTTTTGCCTTTTATAAAGGCTGTTCATTACCGCTCTGGTGGGCTAGGAATCAACCCCAATTTGTACAATAGTGGGTACGTGTGCCTGAGTCTTCTCGGCACTTGGAGTGGTGCCGCGAGTCAGAAGTGGATCCCCAACAAATCTACAATGTTACAGGTTCTTGTCTCTATCCAAGGCCTAATCTTGAATGAAAAGCCTTACTTCAACGAGCCTGGCTTAGCGAGGTCAGCAGGTTCTCCATCCGGGGAGAGCAAATCTAAAGCTTACAGCGAAAACATATTCTTACTTTCTTTGAAAACAATGGTTTACAACATGAGGAGACCACCCTAGGTAAAAAAAAAAAATCTAAAACTTATCCATTCACTCTGTTTCTTGCGTCACAAGAAAAAAAAAACCGAGGCTGATTCTTGTGGTGGGTTTTAAAATTTCACAGTATTTTGAAGACTTCTCGTATGGGCATTTCTTCAGCTGTGCTCACGACGTGTTGAAGGCGTGTGATGCTTATAGAAACGGAGCTCCAGTGGCATCTTTGGTGAGGGGAAAGGTTAAAGTGGGGGAAGAGAGTAATGAGAAATGTTCTGAGAAGTTTAGGGCAGATGTGGCTACCTTTGTGGATACGATTTTGTTGAAGGAGTTCATTCTTCTAGGCGTCCTTGGACTTGAACCGGAAGAAGAAGAAGACAAACCCTCAGACAATAAGGTTGCAGAGAGCAGCAAAAGTAAAGAAACGTAGAGTTTCTTCAAAGTGAGCTACATTGCTTCTTTTATTCTTCTTAAGAACCAGAACATATGACTTAGTTCATACCTTTTTTACTTCTTAAGAGTCTCATTAGTACAATTGCCTTTATCAGATTTAGGATTTTGACTTTCAAGTCTAGAGTTTTTCTCCAGGTTCTTCTTTTATGATATTTATTTATGGTTTACCACCTTTCAGTTTTCGATTGTAAATGAAATACAAATCTAAACGACTCTTGAAATAAAATAAAACGGAGGGAGTTCTTAAGAAAGCATTGGTCTCATGTGTTCAGGGGCGGTCTTAAAATACTGTTGGCCCTAAACAAAACAAAAAATGGGGGCCCACATTTATATTGTAAAATTATATAATACAATAAAAAGTAGGATAAATAAGAATGGAGGCCTTGGAAATATGGGGGCCCTAGGCCTAGGTTTCAGCTGGCTGTGCTCAAAGACGTCCCTGCATGTGTTTTACCCGACCTTTTGCAGATTAATGATAAGGGCCATAATCATGTGATGAGAGAGATCACCAGTGAGCAGCTTATTCCCGACGAACATTGTCGCATATGTAAAAATGAAATATTAGCTGGTAACCCATGGAAATGTGCCAAATCAAGAAATGCACATTTGTTACACACAGTATATGTGCAGAGCTGGCGAAACCATCAAAAGGCATATCCTTGCCATTGGAACCACCTTTTGACACTCGCGCCTGTACCCCTCGCGAGGGATATGACGAGTTGTTACAGCTGCAGAAAGGAAAATAAAAGTTCAATCTGTTTTGTCGTACATTATGGTCAATTTGTAGACGACAAATTCAGAATGCTAGGATGAATTAGAACAAATCTACATTATGGTCTTTGATACATTTCATAACAGAAATCATTTAGGGGTGGGGGGGGGGGGGGTTTATTGGTTGGCAAATTCTAAATGAGTTATAGAATTTTGAGATTCTATGGTTATTGGTTTGTGGATTTTGAAAATCTTAATAAAATATATTGTTATTGGTAAAAGAATTTTCAGATTACATTTAAATCTTTTGTTATTCAAAAAGTTTTGTTTTTAATGATTTTGTAATTCTATTAGAATCTTTTGTTATTGAAATGTAAATTCTCTCTATGTTTATTCATAAAACTAGATTTTGAGAATATCATGTTTAGTCACAAGATTTTGAAAATCCATATAATAAACATATTACTCACATACAAATTTCTCTCACTCGTCTCTTCTCATCTCTCATTAATAGATCATGATTATAATTATTTTGTACATTATGAAGTTGTTTATCTTTTCTCTACCTTCGCTAATTTCTGGATGTGGTCTAAAAATGCAGAATGAAAAAAAATGATGCTGATGAGGTTTTCGTGTTGTTACGTGGCAATGTGTTTTATAACCTATATATATATATGTTTTACATCAATAACAATCTATGATTATCTTAAAAGAATTTTTTTTTGTTCTGAGAAAAGATATATAAAAATCTATGATAGTCAAAAACAATCAACGAGAATCAATACAAAATATTTGATAAATTTCATTCAATAGTTGTTAAATCCACTTGACTTTTAAAAATCTATGAACTTTAAGAATTATCAAACTCCACATAAATTTTGGTCCCAATAACCCCCCCCCCCCAAGTATTTTATACATTGATTTGCTATGATTGTTAAATATAAGAGTTCCCCTCCGTTGGATTTACCTAAGAGCAGCATTAACGCTGGTTCTAAATGAAACCCTTAAGCCCAATTATAATCCAAATAATAATAAAGGAGGAAGAAAGCTGAAGACCCGCCCCTCTGGTAAGGCTCGAAAAGCCCGGCCCTTCGAACACACGTGTCACGCATTTACGCGTCTCGTTCTCTCTCTCTCTCTTTTCCATTTTCGCGAATCATCTTTCAACCGAAAGACGAATTCGGTTCACAAATCTCCACTCTCCTCTCCGTCGTGTCTTCGGTGGCTTGCATCGTCGTCGTGTCCTTCGGTGGCTCCCGTCGACGACCTCTTTCTCGGTGGTTCTCCTTGAGGCGACGGAGCTCTCTCGCGGTTGCTCTCCTGAAATCGAAAGGCAAGATGTGTTTATTTGTTCCTGGTTATGCATGTCTTAGATTATGCATGTTCTTCGTCTGATCGGTTGTTTGTCTTTGTAGGTGGTTGGTTGTGTCTCTTGGTGGGTCTTCTCCTTCAAGCTTTCCTTCGGCGGCTCGGCTCAAATCGAAAGGTAAACCAATTCTTCAAAGCTTGATTTTTGCATTTGATTAGTTTTGATTATGTATGCTCTGTTGAGTGAAAGATTATGATTATTGTTTCTAATGTTTTCGATCAGATTTGTTGTATTTTAAGAATGTTTTTTTCGATTCGATATGTTCTGTTTTAAGACAGAGGGGTGTGCTTGATTGATTAAGGTTGATTGGTTGGTAATACATTTAACAGATATAAACTGCAATAGACTGTGATTATGCTTGATTTCTTTGTTGTTATGTGGTTTCTGAAACAACATTTTTCTCTCTATTTCTGGTTACAGATAGAAGGATCAAAGCTTCATCGAGCAAAGGCTCACACCACAAATAAGGTCAGTGTTCCTCTGTCTTTTCGTTCTGGAAACTAGATGACGTTAGGTTGTGGTTTGATTTGAACGAGAGGAATAAATGTTTGTGTGATTAACAGAGGTGATGGGTATCTAGAAAATGGTTGTGTGATTAATGAAAGTGAAAATTGTAGATAAATGTCAACTCTTTCTTCTCTGCCATCTAGCTAGAAGTTAATTTGTTTGATAAATGTAAAGTAGTTTGTTGGTTGTCATCAATGCAAATAAAACTTTCTCTAATCTCACCCCTCTATAAACCACCATTCCTCCTTCACTTTATTATCATCTCCTTCATCCTAGTTATCATCTTCTTCATCATTCTTCCCTTTATGGATTCTCGAAACACATCTTCTAGCTTTTTAGAGTTACTAAACCGTCAAGGACCTAATGAAAACCCATCTCATCAGTCACTGAGTTTTTCACCTAGTGTGGTGAATCAAAACACGTCTCAAATACTTAGGTTTTCACCTGCTCGACCCGTAGGAGGATCTTCTGCACCTCCACAAAGTGGTGAGGAGCGTAAGCAAAGGTGCAAGTGGTCTACAGCTGAAGACCTGGTCCTCATCAGTTCATGGCTGAACACCTCCAAAGATCCAATAGTAGGGAATGAGCAGAGACAAGGAACCTTTTGGAAGAGGATTGCCGCTTACTATAATGCAAGTCCGAAGGTGGTTGGACTCGCTAAGAGAGAGTGGAAGAACTGTAAGCAAAGGTGGGGAAAGATAAATGAAGGTGTCTGCAAGTTTGTGGGGTCCTTTGACGCTGCAACCAAACGGAGGAGCAGTGGCCAAAATGAAGATGATGTTTTGAAGGCTGCACATGCTATTTTCTTCAATGATTATGGCGCTAAGTTCCCATTGGAGCATGCGTGGCGTGAGCTTAGGAATGATCAGAAATGGAGTGGGACTTATGGAAGTACTCGTCAAAGCTCGGGCTCAAAAAGAAAGAGGGTGGGGGAACAATCTGGTGGGACATCAGCATCTATGCCTAGTGTCAATGGAGAGGAAGAACCAACGGCTAGGCCTATTGGCGTTAAGGCAGCAAAGGCCAACAAGGGTAAAAGGTCAGTGGGAGAAGAAGATAGGATTCTGGAAGGGTTTGAGAAAATGTGGGAGTTAAAGCAGAAGGACTTGGCAGAACAGACAAGGTTAGCATGTATTCAGGATAAGGTTAACAAGGGCAAGCTGCTCGAGAGTTTGGTGGCGAGAACAGAGTCACTTACTGAAATAGAAGTGGCTCTGAAGGACAAACTGATCACTGAAATGTTAAACATGTAATCCTCAAACTGTTTCTGCTTGTAGTTTTGTGTTCTATTTAGTAATGTTGTGAAATTGTGTTCTGATATTGTGTTGTGAGCTTAGGTTGAATTAATGAAAATGTGTTGTGATATTGTCTTGTTGAATTAATGAAAATGTGTTGTGATATTGTGGTGTATTGTGTAGTGTTCTCATCTGTTTTATTGTATTTCTCTTTTCAGGGACACCAGTCGCACACAAACGGCAATGGCGGCAAGAAAACCTATTGTCTGCGGCCTATCAGCCGGAGGAATCATACCACCTCCACAACGCGAAGAATCAGACGATGATGTTGAGGTCCTCCCACCAACTGTTCCGGTAGTGGTGGAGATATCAGATGATGAAGAAGAAGAGTTGGTGGAGTTATCAAGCAATGAATACAGGAGACGTATGGGCTACTTGTTTAGGGTGGAGGAAGAAGAAGATGATATTGCACCAGAGTTTAGAAGGATGGTGCAGAGGATGCGTGAGGAAGAGAAGAGACAGAGAGAGGCGATGTTCAAAACGATTGTGAAGTCGGAAAGCAACGACCAAGAAGACGCACATTCCTCTACGGCTGATGGTAAGTAGGGATCCGTGACTGTCCTTTGTTGTAAACGGATGAATCCGTGACTGTCCTTTCTTTCTGCTTTGTTTCTTTCCCGTGACTACAACGGAGATGTTTATTTGTTTCTTTGTGCAACTTGTCTTTCTTGAATTGTTTCCCGTGACTACAAGATGTTTATGTTTCCCGTGAGTAGACCTTGTGTGCTTCCTCTTTATATAATGTTTATCTCTTGTTCTCTATTGTTACATACAACCTTCTCTTCTTTTCTTGTCTCTCGTTACAACCTTCTCTTCTTTTAGTTTGTTTACACAAAGATCAAACCATACGTAATCCTCTTCCTTGCCACTTTACTCTCTTTACCAAATATTTTTCTCAAACCAAACGTAATCACATCTATGGGATCTTCTTCACAAAACAATTTTGAAGATTCACTTAATGATTACTATCAAGAATATTTTGATCAAAGCTTTGAGAGTTTATCTATTCGATATCAAGAAGTGGCGAAGAAGAAACCAAGAAAGAAACGAACTTTTATCGAAAGAAATCGTGAAGAGGGGCATATTCAATTATGGAATGATTATTTCAGTGAAACTCCAACATATCCTGAACATTCGTTCCGACGCCGATTTAGAATGACCAGGCGATTGTTCCTTTATATTGTTGATCGACTCGGCAATGAAGTTGAGTTCTTTCAACAAAAGCAAGATGCACTCGGAAAGAATAGTTTCTCTCCACTTCAAAAGTGTACAGCCGCCATTCGTCTCTTGGCATACGGTACTGCAGCTGATGCCCATGACGAGTACCTCCGA
>OVBX01000748.1:0-34024 GCA_900406325.1 Erucastrum elatum
TATATATATATATATATATATATATATAAATCAAATTACGTAATATCATAGTTTTTAATTAAGGAAAAATACACGCTTTTTATATTTTAGGTTAATATAATGTTTCCTACTAGTTGAATTTTGGATCTATAAATTATTCAATTGATTTTAATGATACCATGTAAGTCAAATCGACATCATAATTAAATGACACATCATTAAGCCTCTTTTTTAATTAGTACAAAATATATAGATTACAAACTTTTAAATGATTCTCGTTTAATATATAAGGGATATGTATAAAATATGAGGGAGTTAACTGCAAATAAATACAAGTTCTGTGTAATTTTTTAATTCATGAAACTTGAAAAAACAATTGTGGGAATTGCTGTCTAATATAAGCGTCAACTGACACAATTGGTGGATGCCAATACCAGCTCCAAAATTGGATTCCAACTTCAGGTTTTTATCTCTAGCTAATTCTCCCAAGCTTTGCTGAAGCTCATCATCATGTCTCATCAGCATTAATAGCAGAAGCCATAGCTGTCCATCGTGCGGTCTCGCTGGCCGTTTATTCAAACGTCCAATTCCTGACGGTTCACTCGGATTTTCTATCTCTGATCAAGCTTTTGAAGAGGGGAGAGTATCATTCTAGTATCATGTTTGACATCTATTATTTCTTGCACTTCCACTTCTTTGATTTCATCTCCTTTCATTTTATCTCTCGCAACTTTAATTCGAGGCTGATTGTGTGACAAAATCAGTGCGCACTTTGTTTGTAACCAACCCCTCCCATGGAGGGTAAACCCCCGTTTTAATTTTAGTGCAATGCTTGTTTGATAAAAAAAAACTAATTCTCCCAAGCTCCAAAATGATTTAAATCTTCAGTCGTATCCAAAACATACTTGAATCTACAATTATTCATAAGAGACTGGAAACATACATAAAAGAAAGAACTTTAACATAATTTATATCTGGTCAAAACTTATAAATACTATGATATATCACATGTGATATATATCACATGTCTTAAATTGAATGTGGTTTCCACATAAATAACAGTATACCACCAACATTTCTCGTTATCTTGTTTGGTGGGATGATGCCAGACCCACCTATTTGGTGCAGTCCTGGAATGGATGTCTCTCCTTGGATCTCTTGTAGGTGGGTTGATGCTTTGATAATCCTTGCAAACAGAGAATCCAAGACTCAATCTGCTTTAAGGCTTGTGGAATGATGATAGATGATGATCATGGACTTTGCTAAAGAGCTATGGATTGTTCAGAAGCTGTTTTGCTACTCAAAGACACATGATCACCATGTATTGTCTATGATGGGTTCATAAGAACTTCTTTATTTTAAGTGAGATCAATGTTCTTGAGCTGAACATAGAAAGCTAGAGACTTGAAACAATTTGTTTGAAAGTTTTAGATTGAAAGTTGAATGAGTTTCAAAGCAAGCTGCCATGAACTCTTAAACAATGTCGACGGGAAGAAAAAGAAACCCTAATATTAAACCAAGATGGTTTAATCACAATCCTAAAACCAGTAGAAATCGCCTAGTTTGATTTAAAATACTAATCCTAATTGTTTCTGGTTTAAATTAAAAGAAAGCCCAATAATCAGAAACATTACAATTTGATTAAATTGAACCAACAAGCTGGTTCTTGTTTGGTTTATGATGGGCCACGACTTGAACTTGATTTGGAGTGTTTCCTAATGAGCTTTAGATTCTCCACGTCCTGTTAGGCCAGCTAGAAAGCAAGTGGATCAAGATTCTGTCTGCAACTCTCTTTTTGGACTGAAAAAGCATTATTTCGCCTAGATCCAAATATAGCCCAATCCAGAAACTTCCTGACATGCTTTCCTTGTTCTCCATACATATTTGGACGAGGTGAATGGCCTCCATTGTTCCTGCTATGCTCAGCTGGTTGAATCCTCCTTGTTCAAGTTGTTTCAAAGCAGTACCAAGAGTTCTTCTCTTCTCTCTATCCAGAACCTCATAGATCATTCCAATAAGACCTTCAAACTGCCCATTTAGCCAAGCTTTGATCATTGTCTTAGCTATCTCATACCATGGATCCAATCCCTTGTGTTTGAGCCTGCTTAGGATCACACCATCCTCTTTCCCATCAAAAAGAATTTGTCCTCAAATCCAAGTCTTGTAAGATGATAGAACCATGATCATCTCCTGGATCAAATACCCAGCACTGCAATCCTTTTCCATGCTTCAGCAAGCTCTTGGGACCTTTCTCAATCATCTCCAAGCTCCTCATGTGCCTTAGTATGTAGCAAACAAGCAGAAACCTTATTGATTGATCTGGTGGCTGAACTAGCTCCTTCTGGTTGCCTAGGAAAATACCCATGATCTCTGTCAATACACCTGGGCCAATGCTCATTATAACTTGATTCTCATGCTGCATAGGGTCTGGTAGTCGTGTGTAATGATCCCCATATTCATTCTCAAGCTTTGGCATCCTTTTAACCACAATAAGTTTCTGTTTTGTTGATCTCATCTGGTTCTGATCAGTTATGGGATTGATCAAGAACGTGTTACCTCCTGTTTCTCCTCTATTTTTACTGCAGCTACTCAAGATCACACCATCCTTTCTCCCTTCAAAAAGCTTTAAACTCAAATCTTGTTTTTTTCAGGAGTGAAGAAACCTTGCAGATCAAGCTTGTATGAAACTGTTTTCTGCACCAGATTGTTGTTACTTCTTATACTAACACTGAAGCTTCCTCCTGGTTCAAAAACAACTTGCTGCAGACCCTGGAAAACTCTCAGATGCTCCACTAAGCTGAGCAAAAGACATATCATATGTCTGATCAAAAACTCACAAGTTAAACTCTTAAAGCTATCTCATTGCTCAACAGTAGAAAGCACCAATTCAAGAGCTTTAGATGACCTTCCAGGAACTTTTTCTTCTTGTTTTCTTTGAACAGGCACGTGGCAACACTAAGCTTATGTAACATGTGCCTCCTCCTCTAGGTTTAGACAAAGAACTGTTGGTTCTGGTTCAGTTTCACGACTCTCATCAATCTATTTTTTTTTGTGAAGCTAATATAGAAGCTTACAGCTTTTCCTCCTCTCTTTCCAATGATAGATCAGAAACCACAGATCTTCTCTCAGGTGGTTTTGATGGCAATTCACACCAACAGGCAGGCTGATCTAAAGTAGTAAGCTTTGTTGCTCTTCCTGGTTTTAGTTCAGGAAGTTTCCACTGCCAGACAAACCTTTTCTTCATCAAGGTCTTCATCTCAACCAATGAAGTAATTTGTGATTTTTTTCAAATCTCCTAGTCTGAGAAACTCTCTGCCACCATGAGAATGCACTTCCACAGAGTCCATTGACTGCTAGACATACCTTTTTCTTTTCAGTGTAGTATTGGAGTCCAAAGAGAAAGTCCATCTTCTTTTCCCAATCAAAGTATGCCTCTGTATCAATCTTCCCATATAAGAATGGAATTGTAAGCTCTTCTTGATATCCAGACATAGAATACAGCTTGTTAACTGATAGATTTCGTGCTCCTTGTTTAAAACTTCAAACCCTAACCTTCAAATTAGAATGGATGTCTTTCCCTGGATCTCTTGTAGGTGGGTTAATGCTTTGATAATCCTTGCAAACAGAGAATCCAAGACTCAATATGCTTCAAGGGTTGTGGAATGATGATAGATGATGATGATGGACTTTGCTAAAGAGTTATGGATTGGTCAGAAGTTGTTTTGCTACTTAAAGACACATGATCACCATGTATTGTCTATGATGGGTTCACAAGGAATTCCTTCTTTTAAGTGAGATCAATGTTCTTGAGCTGAACAGAGAAAGCTAGAGACCTGAAACAACTTTTTTGAAAGTTTTAGATTGAAAGTTGAATGAGTTTCAAAGCAAGCTGTCATGAACTCTTAAACAATGTCGACAGAAAGAAAAAGAAACCCTAAGATTAAACCAAGATGGTTTAATCACAATCCTAAAACCAGTAGAAATCCCCTGGTTTGAATTAAAATATTAATCCTAATTGTTTCTGGATTAAATTAAAAGATAGCCCAATAATCAAGAGTAAACTAAAAGAAAGCCCAATCCAGAAACTTTCTGACATGCTTTCCTTGTTCTCCATACATATTTGGACGAGGTGAATGGCCTCCATTGTTCCTGTTATGCTCAGCTGGTTGAATCCTCCTTGTTCAAGTTGTTTCAAAGCAGTACCAAGAGTTCTTCTCTTCTCTCTGTCTAGAACCTCATAGATCATNAACTGCCCATTTAGCCAAGCTTTGATCATTGTCTTAGCTATCTCATACCATGGATCCAATCTCTTGAGTTTGAGCCTGTTTAGGATCACACCACTATTTCTAATTCACCTTGCAATTGTAGAAGCATGAGTTTTATGTCACCAACATATCTCGCTCTCAAGTCTTCGGGTTCTCTTCGAAGTACACGTGACACTTTTTGAAATCTAAGCTCATTTTTCCTTTTTCCCTTTCTTTAGACCCAAGTTTTTTCAAGTCTTCAGTTTCTCTTTGAAACAAGGTACACCGTACACGTGACACCTTTATGAACTCTAGAACTCTCATTTGATTAAAAAAAACTCTCATTTGATTAATTTAAAGGTTCTTTAATATTTTTTTCCTCTAGCCCACATAGTTTAAAGACCAAAAACGTATGTATTTTAAGGATCATTTTATGCATTTTTTGAGAAATGCAGATTCTTATGTTTATCCTGAAACCTGGTCACTGATATAAAACACATAAGTTCTTTTGAATATGATAGAGAAAACAAAATAAGTGATTTAAACCAAATCACATTACAATAAATGAAAACAGCTTTAGGAAGAAAAAAACAAATAAAACCAGATACCCTGGCGCAGAAAAAGGTAACCCCCCATACATAATATAAATCATTATATAAATATATATTTATGTTTAACGCACCCAAGTTAAGTAGTAAAAGACGAATTGGCATAAAGAGGGAACATGCGGCGAGTACCAATGCCAATTGCTTCAGGAACATCAGTCTGATCATCTGTAGATCTCCAATCAAATTGATGCACTAAGTTAGCTAGAACCAACTCAATCAACACCACAGCGAGCGATATCGCTGGGCAAATTCTTCTTCCTGCACCAAACGGAATCAAATGAAAATTCTGACCCCGAAAATCAACAGGCGAATCTAAATGCCTCTCCGGTCTAAACAACTCTGCGTCTGGTCCCCATGTTGCAGCTTCTCTCCCAATGGCCCACACATTGATCATAACCTGTGTACCGGTTGGGATATAGTAATCTCTTAATCGGACATCATGTGTTGATTCATGAGGAACCAACAATGGAAGTGGAGGATGTAGCCTCATTGTCTCTTTGATCACAGCTTTTAAGTATTTCATATCTAGAATTTCTTCTTCTGATACATTCTGTTTGCCCTTACAAATCCCACGGACTTCTTCTTGAAGTATGTTCAGACACTCTGGGTGACGTAAAAGCTCTGTCATTGCCCATTCCATAACTGTAAAAGATGTGTCTGTACCACCCACAAAAATATTCTGAAAAGTGAAAACAAATAGAAGAAATATGAACTAAGGTTTTTCGTATTTTTTTTTACAACATCTTGAAAATATGAACTAAGGTTATGTACTAAAACTTCGATATTTTTTTACCATTATAATAGCCTTTATGCTTATCTGGTCGATTTCAAACCCGATGCTCTTCTCTCTCTGAATTGTTAGCAATACATGGACAAAGTCATTTTTATCTCCGTCGCCATCTGCATGATCCTGTACAACTCTCTCTAAGAATTCATCAAAATCATTTCTCGTCTTTTCTACTTCAGCATCCAAACCGCTGATCCAATCAATCCATGCAAGCCATGGTACATAAGTCCCGATACTAAATGAGCCCAACAACTTCTCGAACCTCTCTATTAACTCCATAAAATCCGAGTCACCACCGTATTTCTTTCCAAAAGCAACTCTACATATAACATCGTTAGTTAGACTCGACAATAGCTTGGTTAGATTAATCCGCGAAGAACTTGATAATTTCCTAATCTTTTCCACCATTATTCTGATCTCTTCTTTTCGTACGTCTCGATAGGACCGTACCATTTTTTTGCTTAGGAGATGAAGCACACACACACTCTTCATTTGTCTCCAATACTCTCCATAAGGAGCTAAGCCTACATCACGCCCGTCGTAGTGCAGCTTTCGGAAGATTTTCGATCGTGGACGGCTCGCAAACACGCGGTCGTGCGTCTTTAAAACATCTTGGGCCGCATCCTCTGAAGACACTACAAGAACAGGGACACGGCCAAAGTGAAGGAGCATGAGAGGACCATAACGATGGCTGAGAGAGCACAGTGATCGGTGAGGGTAGCGGCCGAGCTGATGAAGGTTCCCGATAACCGGAAATGTCGGTGGTGACCTTGGTACGCTGTTTCTNTAAGAACAAAATGGTAACACAAACTAAGGACAGTAAAAGAAGTATCATCATTATCATATGCATCTCTTGATTCTTCAAAGTCTTCAAGAGGGTTTCTTGTGAATTTGTTTTTTTTTTCTGTTGGACTTAGGTCTATATATATATATATATATATATATATATATGTATGTATTTTATATGCATTTTAAAGAAAATATCCAAAAAATAATNTGTTTTCTGTCCAAATGTTTTATCAGCAAAGCTAACAAGTGGTTGTATGCTGCCAACAGTTAAAATGTTATATGATTATTAAATGTTTGTTTCTTACCAACACGTAAGTGATTGAGAATATCCATATATATAATTTAAAAAATTATCAATCGACAAATCATCATATTAGCTTTTATTTTTAAGATAGAATATTTCAAAAACTGAAAATTAGCTTAAAATAGATACTCAATCTTGAAAAGTTAGAATAAAATCAGATGACAATAAAGTCAAAATATTTTGTAAAGAATGCAAGATTTTCAGAAAAGCAAGATTATTTGAATTTAAAACACATAATATTTTCAAAATTAAATTTATATATTAGTCAGAATGTTCAGATAAATAACACCAGTACAATATGTAAATCAACATCTTCACGTAATGTTAATAGAATATAAAATTCCAGATGCAATAATACTTTAAAATAAATTGATACCTTTACCAAATTAAATAAACTAACAAAGGAAATAAATCATTGAACATTAACTTGATATTACTACTTTAAAATTTAAGGCCATAAACATTGAGAATATCTAAATAGAATTTAAAATCACTAATGAAATTATAACACATCATCATCTTAATTTCTGTCTATATTTCTAAAAACAATTATTTTAAAAATCTGAAAAGCAGTATCAAATAAGTTAAACTAAAAAATATGAATATCACTAGAAAGAAATATGTTAAAATACATAATAAATAGTTTATAACTAAAATAAAATTAATAAAAATTTTAAAAATATTTTGTAAGGAATACGAGAATTACATGAAAAATAAGATTACTTGTGTTTAAAAGATATCAGATCTCAAAATAAAATTTATATACTATCGAGAATGTTTACCTATTTAAACACATCAATTAAAATATGAAAATCATAATCTTAATTAAATCTTCATAGAATATCAAAATTTCTATAAAATTAGAAATGAAAATTTATATCATATCATTTAAACTTAATATAACTTTAAAGAACTATTTAATACATATCATGTAGATCGGTTAGCTTGTGTAACATCAACTACAAAAAATCTCCAAGATTTTATGTCAGAGATTAAATAAATTCCTATCGAAGCGTATATGAGAGACTCAATCAGCATTTGCTGTTGTGAGACAAATTACAGACAACATAATGATTGTACAAAACCGAGTGGATTACTTAAAAGGATGGCAATAAAAACAGATATGTGCAAAGCATATAAAAAATGGACTGATTATTCACTGAAGCTGTCATGTGAAAAATGAGATTCTCGGATATGTGGATCTGATGGATTATACGTTGCATCACCTTGGTTAAGTACAAGGTACTTATGAATGGCCAACCTCGGGAAAATATTGTTCAAGAAAGAAGACTATGCCAAGGAGATCATTTGTCTCTTCTCAGATGTATTGTATGCATGAAAGTGCTTGTTAGTCTTCTCAATTATACAGAGAGACAAGGAAAGATAATGGTGATATGTGTTACACGCACTACCCCCTTGATATCTCACCTACTTTTTGCAGATGATAGTATTTTCTTCTGTAAGGCGGAGCTCCGTGAATGTCAAGAAGTTATGAAAGTAGTTATGGTCAGACGTCAGAACAATGTATCAACTTTGTGGAATCCTCTTTACTCTTTGGTAAGAGAATTGCTGGTAATGAATGACAATTTATGAAAGCCATACTTGGTATCCAGAATGAGGGGGGGGGGGGGGGGGGGGGGNGCATTCTAGAATATATCAGCAGATCTAACAAGAACTCTACATAACTAGAAAGTGCATTCTACATTTTTGTCATGGTTCTACTCCGGTAGAAGGTACCTTATACTGATAACAAAATCTGTTTTTCAAAAATTAAGAATGTATCAGTTAAAAAAATATTTTTATAATATTATAATTTACAAAATATCTTCTATTGATTTAATTTGTCAAAATATTAAAAAAACGATATTGTCTTCTCTTCTTCATCAATCTTTGACTTCTCCATAGTTTGTCTTGTGATTTTCACTAACTCTTGCTCTAGATGCATATCTATACAACACGTGGTGTCTGTGAATTATGTGCAACTATGGAATGAGTTTTTTTGGCTGATGACAAAGCGGGTAGGCTAGTGTTAAAATATTTAATAATAGATTAAGATATTTATATAATTTATAAAATAGTTATCATACACTAAAAGTTGTTGAATATCAACTAAAAACTTTTAGTTGATATCTTGGAAATATATGTTGTAAATTTAAATGTACAATTTATAAAAAACTTAATGTTTAGCTTTTTGTTTGTTTGCTCTTTAGTTTAATTAATATTTTATTAATATATTCAATTCTTTTTATTAATTTATTTATTTATATGATAATTTTGAATTCAATTGTTTATATCAAAATTTTTATATTAATATAAATAAATTAAATATATTATTTTTCTTATTTTTATTTTTACATTTTAAAATGTTGATTTTAAAAAAATAAGTATATTTTTAATTAATTTTTATTTTTAAATCTTTTTTAATATTTAAATACTTTTAAAATGTATTTATTTGATTAGTCTGATTAATCAAGGGTAGTTTTTGGATTATGAAAAAATATATTAAAAAGACAACTTAATGGTAGTATTATACCAAAGGGACAACTATGTTAAATTTTGGTTCCGTTTTATCAATTTTACCTTAAATATTTTTCTTGTGAACTCTTCCTAAATGTACCATTCGCCTGAGAAGACTTCCCAAAAATCTTATAATACATTATATGTTAGAATATTTTTCAAGAAGTCTTAGTTCTTTTTGTTATAAAATAACTAACAAAATAGCTAGAAAACACTTCAGCAAACATAAGATCAACGTATAAAATGTTTAGTATATACAAAACTTCAAATTTAATTTTCTTTAAAAATAATATTCTAAAATATTACTTTAAAATACAAAAATACTATACCATATGTTTTTTCTGAAACTTTGATTGTATTAATTTAAATAGAGCAAAGGAGTTACATTATACAATAATCATCCTTAGAATACCCATATCAATAGCAAACCCCAAAATGGAAGATGAAACATAATCATAAAGTCGAAACCGTATAATCCAAGACAACCAAACACTATCCACTTTGGCCTTTCAAATTTTACTACATGAAAAAAGTTTAGAAGATGGATTAACAAAGTGAGTACATTGGAAATCATTGTGACATTTGTCTGTAATCTTCTATATATTAAAAGAGGAGCATTGTAATTAATGCTTTCATACCAAGTTGGACAAGTGTCGATTGGAGAGACACTCTCCCAAATTTCTTTCCTTATTGTCCATTCTTCTGAGTTTATTTGTTTTAATTTGATTGTTCCTTTCTTTCGTAAAGAATTTTAACCTGAGTTGAATTTTTATTATTTTCGTCGAGAGTTCTCACATAATGGTGTATCTCCAACGTGGCGTCTTCTTCTCACATTATTCTTGAATGTGTCAAACTACGAGCATGGTTAAACTATAAATATGTTGAAGAAGAAGAAGTCCCAAGAAAAGATAAAAAAAAGAGTAATCCGAGAGAAACACTAACCCGAAAGTACAAACCTCTTCTATACTCTTTAATCTCTCAATCTCCTAATCTTTCTCTCTGAATCGCTCAAGGAGTTCTCTATTACTCGCAAGAACATAACGGAGAAAATGATGATGTCTCTTCATCATAACATTGTTCTTGAACATGACTTTTTCTTCTCACATAATATTGCTCTTAAATGTGTACAAACCTCTTCTAAACTCTATAATTTCTCAATCTCCTAATCTTTCTCTCTGAATCGCTCAAAAAGTTCTCATTATTTGCAAGAACATAACAGAGAACATGATGACGTCTCTTCATCATAACGTTGTTCTTGAATGTGGCTTCTTCTTCTCACATAACGTTGTTTTTAAATGTGTACTCAAACTATGAGCATGGTTGAACTATAAATATGTTACAAGAAGAAGAAGTCCCAAGAAGAGATAAGAGAAGAGCAGTCTGAAAGAACCCTAACCCGAAAGATACTCTATAATATCTCAATCTCCTAATCTTTTTTCCCAAGGAGTTCTCTGTTACTTGCAAGAACAGAACGGAGAAGATGATGACGTCTCTTCCTTTTCTCTTCAAATTGAGATTTTTAATTATAAGACTTCTTTTACAACATTCTTCATCATTAATCTAAGTAGTTTTGTGTTGCCTCCAATCCTTTTTAATTCCCGAAAAATAAGTTCAAACTGAATAGACATCCTATGATATTCATATATATGTTCCCTCTACATAAATTGTGGAAAAAAAATCTAAAAAAACAAAGCTAGCACCAAATTGATATCCACATTACACATACTTATTATCTTCTTATTTTCCAAACAACGAAATTAATAATCTTACTGCCCGCAAGGCGCGGGTTATCACCTAGTTAGATCTTCAGATGCCAGACGAAATCAAATTCAGAAATAAATGGTCCAATCAAACTTTAAAAACAAAACGAAAAGCATTCAATTGAAAAGTAAAACCGTCTTGTTTCACTCGGACTATGAATGGAGAAAAAAATCAAGCAATTTGTATATAGCGGATCAAGAAGATCAAGTGAAACAAGAATATATCAAAAAAATATAACGTTTCAAATGTATATTAAACAGATTTAGATTATTCAAACAAAAAACAATATAAATAATAAATATCAGTAAAGTATCATGAATTATTATATTTATTATATTACATATATTTATATAGAGTTTTTTCCTGTGTTCACCCTTTATGGTAAACATATAGGTTCATCAGCCAATAACAACTTATGTTTGCTTGATATATTTATACTCTTATGTTTTGATACTGTAAATTCAAAATTTTTTAATACTGTTATAAATATGTAAATAACAGTTTAATGATATGATACTGGAAATTCAAAATTTATGGTATAATAAATATATTCTCTAGCGAAATATTTTTATAGGATTTTTTAAACCTAAATTTACGATATCCCTATATATTATTTTAGAAACATTGATAACGAGTCTTGCTTATGTGTCACTCCCACATTGCTTCTCATCAAATTTGCTAACGTGTCGTTTTGAGAATGAATTGCATTTAATTTGGCATTTAATTCAGCATTTAATTCGGTAATCACTTAACTTAAAATCCTAAAAGCATTAATGGACTAACACATAATAGTTGAACCTTTTAAAAAGAAAGTCTCTTGAATAAGCCCATAATACTTAACTTCGGTACTATGTTTAGTGTAATCCGTAACTTTTTATTCAGCTAATAAATGAATTTGGTTGTTTAAGGTAATACTTTTTCCGTTCCAGAAAGTTGCATATTCTGGAGAATAAATTGTGTAAAAAATATACATTTCTATATTTCTAATGAAAATTTTGTCAACTAATAATGAAAAATTATGAAATTCAAAAATATTAATTGCATTTTGTAAGGTCTTATTGGTTTAAGAATATAAGAAATATAAAATTACAAAAATTTATTTATTATTAAGTTTTAATATGTTTTATTAAAAAGTGCGAAATTCTAAAACATGCATTCTTTTGAAACGGTGGGAGTACATTCCTTGCATATAAAGTAAATTTTGTAAATTTAATGAAAATTTGCAGAACAAAGCCTACAATTAATATTCTTACCTATTAACAGATTATCAATAAATTTACAATACCATAACTGATACCTTACAGTTAATACGGTTTAGAGATACTAATCTTTTCATCTTCTCGCAATTCGTTTTGTTAATTAAGGTTAGAGATACTTATTTTCTCTGAAAAATATTTTTAATGGATTGATGCAATAAACCAAAAGCCCACGGAAGTATAGCCCAAGTCAATCTTCTTACAACAAAAAATGAGATGTTGGTTTTATAATATTATTCAAACATTTTTATTTAATGTAAACCGAAAACCCTGGGTGTACTGTTAATAAATTGCTAACATTGTTAGAACTGTAAGATACTCAATTTCTCAACTTTATTTTGACATTTTAAATTCAGCCTAATCGTCCATTGCTCTTTATATGTATTTTGGTATTAGAAAACTAGATATTCAAATATATTTATTAAATTTTGTAGATACTTTTATTTTAAAAAATATCTAATGAACGATTAAATAATACTTTTAAACATATCATTCAATATTAAGATAATCAGCTTTTCAAAAAAAATTATTTAAGATAATCAATATTATTCATACGAAGTTCTTAGTAACATGAACCATCAATTTTATACAACATAATATTACTATATAGAATAATAATAAAAAAATAGTGTTCATTTTATATATGTTTATCTTCATTAAATGATTCAAGGTCATCAAAAGGAAATGTTTTATAGACTTTTCAATCCGCACAAGGCACGGGTCAATACCTAGTAATGTGAAGAGCTACCAAGTCTTGAGAACAGAGCGAACCTTACAGCTTGAATGATAGCAAGAGTGCTTTACGAGAAAAAATAAGAGACCAACTTACGGCATAACTCATGCTTTGCAGCATTTCTATAGCATTCAAACCTTTGAAATGGAATCATTCAACTCAGTTGCTGAACTGATGCCATTCAAGTTCATGTGGAAGATAAAGGTGAAGATCATTAGGCTTGGAAACAATACTCTTCTGATGGTGGGTTGATCATTGGAATGATGTTAGCTGACATGAACGTAGTGCGAGTTTTATAATAGCAGTGTTTTATTATATTAATTATATTATTATTAACGAGAAGGTCATCTTTAAAGAGTTATAGATTTCTTAGGCTATAGAGACATGATCCATGCTTCTGTGAAACAGACATTTTGCATCCGTAGCCAACAAAACACCTCCAGAGTTATTGGATTGTTGATTGCTCTACAGTTTTTTTTCGCAGTTGATTGAAACTCGATGTCGTTAATCATCATCCAAGCAGATTTAAAAGACGATTCAATAGATGTGACAGAAGAATTTTGTAAATACGAAAATAGATCGACAAAAACAAGGAGACCTTTATAAATATTTAATATACATGTCCAGAACATCCATTGATGAGCAAACTTTGTTTGGATAATCCTATTCCCCTTTTTTCTTCTTTTTGACGACTGATAATGATTTCGATCTCTCCATTGAAGATCGATCTCTCCATCGAAGATCTGAAAGTGAAGGTTATGTTTTTAGTTCAGATCATTTGAATTCGTTTTTGGCCTAACATAGATTTTAAGAATCTATAAAATGGGCTAAATAAGATTGTATGTGTTATTGTATAACGTTTTTATATACATATGTTTTATACAATCATTTTTTCAAATTTTTTTTACCATAAATACTAAAATAAAAACAATAACAAACAGTATTCAATATTTTTTGCCTTGTCTATGCTTTATAATATTTGAAACATGTTCTCATACATAAAAAAACAAAAAACAAATTGCAAATACATAACTGATTTTTAATTGCAAACATGTCATTATTTTAGGTATTTTTTCCCGCTCAGGACTCGGATTATCATCTAGTATCATAATTATTTGCTTGGTATATTTATGCTCTTATGTTTCTCATTCCTATTATCTCCATCCTGCGATTTCCACATATAAAAGATGTTAGCTTTTCTATACACACAACGTAATCGAATACATGCAAATTTGTAAGGTTCTTTTAAATGCAACTATTTAAGTTTGTATATATATTTACATTGTTGATTATTAATTATTGCCTAAAAAAACAAAAAAATTCATGACTGTTCTGTTATAGCACATAAGCTGAGTTTTCATAACTAGGAGAGATAGAAAATTTTCTTAAAAACAATTATAACTTTTTCTTTTTAAATCTCTTAAGAACAATCATAATAGTTTAACAAGAAATAACTTTCAATTAGTAAAAAAAACAATTTAAAGCAGGAACTGACGAATACACAAAATAAAAAGGTAATCAAACTCAATAAAATAAGGGAAGAGGCCATTACTGTGATGATTGAGATGAAAGACTTGGTGGATGACATTTGAGCTCACATTTGTCTTCGCATGATACTGGATGTTGAAAGAAAAATCCACACAAGAACAAACATTTGTCCATGCATGAAAGTCCTTCTACTCTCCCTTCCATGGTCACAATTATTATTGATACCATCATCATCAGTAAAATGCATTTCTTCATATTCATCTTTCTTATAAAACTTTCTTGTATTCATAAAAGATTATTAAGANNNNGCATTTCTTCATATTCATCTTTCTTATAAAACTTTCTTGTATTCATAAAAGATTATTAAGAAGTATGTATATATATAAAAGATATGGTCTTAATTATGTTAAAAAGATATGGTTACTTTTATTGCTTTGACCGATTTTCTTACATACATTTAATTATGTTCAAAACAAAAATATGGTTACTTTTATTGCTTTGACCGATTTTCTTACATTCACCTTTTCGCATATGCAATATGTAACTGGTTTACCTAAATTTTGTAACATATATACATTTAATAACAAAAGGAGATCTAAATATGAGAACATATGAGTAATTATTCAGACCAGGGATTTTAGAATTTGAATACATAATAAATTGAATGAAACATAGAATTAATATGGCCCTAAAAATTGTAAGTAATTTTGTGGCCTAAAGCTCTAGCTTTACTAGCCTTATGGCAGGGACGGCCCTGGCCAAACCCATCTTGATCATGTTGATTTTGGCATGATTCAGATAGTTGTTACATCCAAGAGTGAGCTGCGGACAAATCATCATTCAGGCTAACAAAGTTCCATCCAAGAGTGAGCTGCAGACAAATCATCGTTTCAGGCCAACAAATTTTCATTTCAAAGAAAAGATCATTAGGACGACATACCTAGAACATCATAAGTTGTTAACCTTTGTAAAGGGTCAATACATATCATCCCATGGATCAAACCCTTGGCATATGAAGTTATATGGTCCCATGGCTCTGTATAAAACTTCAAATCTGTGAACATCCTTTTTAGTAGCAGAAAATATTATTAACAGTTAACAATACAATTAGCAGCAAAAATATGAATTACATGTTACAAGAGATTTTCCATCATTAGGCAGCTCAGTTTCATCTACACAGACCTGACATGAAATCTCACTTAGTTCTTTTAGCGAGTATCACCGAGTATATGTAAGAAGAAATACTACACATTAGAAAGCTGCAAAAGTATACATATATAGATGTGTGTGTGTGTGTGTTTTTAAATAAACCAGATCCAAGTAAACATAGAATTTTATATAAATCATGATAATAAGAATCACTAAGAATTAATTCAAAAGTTTTGTTCTTTGAAACACAACATTTAATATCTTAATCATTATTTTTAGCAAGTAAATAAAAAACTCGATATATAAGAAAAAAAGGAAAAGAGAAAAAGTTTGAGTCTACTCTTGCAGAAGAAGCAGAATCATCATCTTGAACTCTTCTGCTCTACTTTTGATATTAAACCAATTCGTAACAATCTTTTTGGAGCAGACAAGTTTGACTTGAGAACTTCCAAAAGAAAAAAAATATATTTTTTATGAGTCTTCATTCTGTAGTTTCTATCAAGCTTGAGAAAAATGAAAAAGTAATACTCATATCTGGAGAAACTCAGAGATATTGTTTCGACTGATGTGTAAAACTGAGTTCACTGACACGAAATGCATAGCTCTGAACCATAGGGAAGACTAGATAGTAGGGATAAAACTGGAAGAGAAAGTGGCCTCTCAAGCTAAGGGTGTAATGCAAATTATAGGTTGGTTTGGGCGCACTCACGCTAATTTCTCAATTTTTTTTGTCTACTACCCATCTAAACTAGATCAAAAGGAGAATAGATGAGCCGATTCTCCGAAGAGCATCTCCATCTGTATGGATCTAATCTATATGGGAAAAAATGTATCATCTGCTTCTTGCATTTTTGGCTAATGCATATGCCCGGCCATTTCGACTCCGAGGAATATGAGACAGTCTCACGTCCTCGAAGTGTAACTTCTTGAATACTTCGATCTCTGCCGCGAATGCTGGCCAGTCCATCGGGTTTGTAGTCATGTCCACTAAGTCTGAACAGTCCGTCTCGAACTGTACCGAAGTGATCCTTTTGTCTCTATTTAAAATCCACATATAAAACAATATTAAATAAAATAACAACTAGTTGTACCAGTTTTATAGTTGACCGACTGTACATAGCTGTATTAGTTTTTGAGTTGTACCAGTTTGTGAATAGTTGTACTTTGATAATAAAAAAATATTAGTTGTAACACATAATAAATACATTTACTCAGTTGTACAACTTATTTAGGTTTACATACCTTTCCCCAGCTACAATGAAATCAATAATTTTGTAAAAGTATATTTCATGCATGTTTTCCAAAAATTACGTGGACAAACAAGTTAACAAACCTTAAAATATAAGAGCACCATTAACGNATTGAAATAGAAAATGATGGAATTATAGTAAACATACCGCTTAATGGCTGTGAGAAGAGAGAGCCATCACACTGTAAGAATCATTGGCACAAGATCAATGAAAACCTTTGCAAGTTTTCTGGAGCATATGAAGCTGCCACAAGAGAGAACCGCAGTGGCCAAAACGAGAATGATATTCTCAAACTAGCCCACGAAATCTTCACATACCATAAAAAAATTCATACTTGATCATGCTTCGAAAGAGTTGCATAATGACCAGAAGTGGTGTGAGCTGTCTACGGCTACACTTGATGGAACCTCCAAAAAGAGGTGTGGGGATGGTCCACAGTCAGGCACCTCTCAAGTTCCTGAATATGATGCTTCTGTCGATGATGACAGAACTACCCGTCCCCCGTGTGTTAAGGCAGCCAAAGCACGTCTCAAGAAGCAGACGGCTCAGGGGAAGGAACTTGTTGAGTTGCAGGAAATGTGGAGCATCAAGGAGGATTTGGATAAGAAGGAAATGATTGTCAAGTTGAAGACACTTGACAGTCTCATTCTGAAGTAAGAACCTTTAGCTGATTATGAAGAAGTCATGAAGAAGAAGCTCGTGGATGAGTTCTTCTAGTTATGTTCTTGCATTGTTCTTTGTTTCAGTTTCATGTTCTTGCAATGTTCTAGTTACGTTTGATGTTATTACAATGTTCTAGTTATGTTTCATGTTCTTGCATTGTTCTCTGTATAAGTTTCATGTTATTGCAATGTTCTAGTTATGTTTCTTGTTCTTGCTTTGTTCTCTGTTTATGTCTCTGTCTATGAATTGTCTTTGACATTTTTCGCTGTCTTTACTTTCAGGTTTAAAGAGAAGCAAAGAGTGGAGAAATGGGAGTCGAAGAATCACGGTTGAACTCTTGCAGCAGGGTCTAGTCGTGTAGGGTAATGTATTGTGTCTTGTATTGTTATGTCGTTTGGTGTCACGGACTTGGTCGTGGAGTGTACTGTCTCTTGTTGTGTATTGTAGTGTTGTCTTTTGGTGTCACGGACTTGGCAGTGGAGTGTACTGTCTCTTGTTGTGTCTTGTAGTGTTGTCTTTTGGTGTCACGGACTTGGCAGTGGAGCATCTCATGTCTTGGTAGTGCAAGAATCACAGATCCACTCTTCTGTATTTAATATTTTTTTTATCAAATAAGCTTATGACTATGTCTCTTTTGTACATTTTCTTATGTTTATATAGTCATCTCTCTTAACTTGTAACAACAGAAAACTCATATTCTCTCTCGACCTGTAACAACACTAAACTCCTCGCTTTAATCACTACAATCACTCTTCACTTGTAAAAGAACCACAAACACTCTTTACCAACACCAACCTCACTCTCGACTACAAGCATCTTTCTTACTCATCTCTCTTTTCTAAAACAACCTCACTCTCTTTACCAATCATGCGTCTCTATACCAATATATACAACCAAATTTTTTACTCATCTTCTCTTTTCTAAAATGGCTTCTTCTTCTCAAAATATTTTAGAAGATTTATTTGATGATACATTTGATGAAATCTTTGATCAACATTTTGATCAAACCTTTGAGAAGTTTACCATGGGTGGTGCTGAAGAAGAAAGAAGAAAAAAAAGAGCTTATATCGAAAGAAACCGTGAAGAAGACAATATACATTTATAGAATGATTATTTCAGTGACACTCCAACGTATCCTGAAAATTTATTCCGATGACGTTTTAGGAAGAACAAGCCATTATTCATGTAAATTGCTGATCGACTCTCCAACGAAGTTGAATTCTTTCGCCAAAAGAAAGATGGTCTTGGAAGGCTTGGTCTCTTAACACTCCAAAAGTGAACAGCTGTCATTCGTGTCTTTAGCATATGGTAGTGCGGCTGATACGGTCGACGAATACTTCCGGCTCGGTAAAACAACAACTCGATCATGTTTGGAGAATTTTGTGGAAGGAATAATTAAGTTGTTCGACGATGAGTACTAAAGAAGACCAATACCTGCTTATCTTCAATGTCTACTTGATATTGAAGAGTATCGTGGATTTCCCGGGATGATAGGAAACATTGATTGTATGCATTGGGAGTGGAATAATTGTCCCCACCGCTTGGAAAGGGCAATATTCTCGTGGTTCGGATAAACCAACAATTGTTTTAGAGGCGGTTGCTTCTTATGACCTCTGGATATGACATGCATTTTTTGGACATCCATGTACCTTAAATGATATCAATGTTGTTGATCGCTCACCTGTTTTTGATGGCATAATAAATGGTCGAGCTCCTCGAGTCTCTTTCTATGTCAATGTAAGAGAGTACCGCATGGCTTACTATCTCATCGTTGGTATTTATCCGAGATGGGCAAATTTTATCCAATCTATTCATAGGCAAGGAGGATCAAAAGCAGTTTTACTTGCTCAACGTCAAGAAGCTGTCCGAAAAGATGTCGAGCGTGCTTTCAGAGTCTTGCAAGCTCGCTTTGCCATAGTTAAAAATCCGGCACAGTTTTGGGATAAAGTCAAAATTGGGAAGATAATGAAAGCATGTATCATACTCCATAATATGATATTAGAAGACTAACAAGATGGAGACACTCAATTTGATCTTTCAGGGTTCCAACAAGGAGAAGACACCGGAAGTTCACATATCGATCAAAACTATCATAAAGAGCCTTCAAATATCGGCAATATGATGGATGTTCGAACTACAATGCTCGATACAAATAGAGATGAACGACTCAAAGCTGATTTGGTTGAACATGTATAGGACAAATTTGGACGTGATGAAGACAACAACTGAGTTCGGAAAGTTTCGTTTAAATTATTCTCTTTTCTTTTTTTAAAATTTTTTTTTATTTTAAAATCTATGATTTAAATATTAATTTTAATATGTTTTATAATAAGTAATTTTACCTTAAATAAAATAATGTTTAATATTTTTTAAAAAACCTATAAACAAGCAACTTGCATTGGGGGATAGTTATTTAGAGGTGGCTTATCTCAAGTTCTTATACACATTTATTAATTAAAAAAAATGAATAAGTTCCCCAAAGAGTGGATAGGGTTGAGGGTGCTCTAAGGTAAATCATGTAAATTTATGGAATTGTGTAATAATTTTCAATTTTTTTCTTACAAAACTTCAAATAAATTAAGAGAAACTTTCTGAGTACACTCCAATTGGGATATTTGAGTTTTTTTTCTAAGATGGAATACCAAATCAGTTTTATCAATTTATGAAATATCAAAGTTGTGTTAGTTGTACCAGTGATACTCGTCTAATATATAATAAAAATTATATCAGCTTTTTATATAGGGATATTTACCAAATATAATGTAATATTTGATTTTAATCTAAAACATATACCCCAACTTGAATCAAATAAAAAATTAACATAAAATTCTTGTGAAATTACAGTCAGTCTCATGTGACCAAACAAAAAAACAGAAATCATTTTTACCAATATAACCCCAGTAAGTCGTCTTAGACTCTGGAAGATGGAAGTCGTCTAGCGTAGTTGATCATTTTGAGTTGTTTTTTTTTTATAGTTGTTTTTTTTGTTGACAATGATTTAGCTGTTAATATTGTTAAGACTGACATTGACTCCAAAAATTAGTGGCAATAGAAGTTGGAGATGCAAATATATCCACATGTGAATCAATCTCAGGTAGAACTACTAAAATAAGTGTTATTTAGAAAAAAATAATAAAAAAAAGCTCTGGAGGCGACGGCGATTGCGAATGTGGTTACTAGGGTTTCGTCTGATTTCACGGGGATGGGATCCCGGAATTGGGTATCGAAAGGGGGTTGGTGGACTAATATACAATCTCAGAGGATTCGTCGATATTGATGGAATCAGATTCGGGAATATTCTGGAATAGATCGATGGATCGGGGCCGCAGAGGCAATTTCTGTTACTCATCTACTCCAAATCTCAAAGAGATCGAGGTATTATTATTGCGGGTTTCATCTTCTTCAGGATGGAAGGCACTTCATTTCGATTTGGAAACTATGGGATACGATCATTCCAAAGGGATTTGATTTTCGATAATCACAAATTCACAGATCATCTGATTAGAGATTTGGATCTCATAGGGATTGGGCTTTTAATTTTTGATTTGAGGATTGATGGGGGAAGGGATGATAGTAGGGATACTCGGCTTTACTATATATTCATTCATCCTTTGTCTTTCTCTTCCATTCATTTACAAGAAATCTTTTCCATTAATCATTTGGGTTCTAAAGGCTTTCTTTGGTTCTCGGTTAACATGACGCAGGGTCAGCTTGTGGGATCTATGGGTGAAGCAAGGAATGGCGGAGGTAACAGGAAGAGATTGAAGATCTCTGTCCCTCACTTTGACAACTCTGAGTTGCTCAAATCATGTTCGAAGGTGCTACTGGGTAGATGTATGAATCCAGTGATGCGAAAGATGTCGGCTCTACTTACGAAAATGCCAAAAATCTGGAAATTGGAAGGCCATGTCACTGGAAAAAATTTGGGATTGGGCAAGTTCCAGTTTGATTTCGAGAAGGAAGAGGATATCGAGGGTGTTCTCAGGATGCAACCCTATCACTTCGATTACTGGATGATAGCGTTGGCTAAGTGGCAACCAAAGCGGTCTTCAAATTTCCCTGCGGAGATCCCATTTTGGGTAAGAGTTCTGGATGTTCCCACAGAGTTCAGGACAAGGAAGACTCTTGACACCATTGGTGGAGCTATTGGAAGGTTATGGGGGTTGATTTGGAGCAAATGCGTATCCTCGTGATCGTTGATGCGTTCAAGGAGCTTTACTTTGAGACATCAATTGATTTCAAAGGAGGTGAATTCTATGACGGAGAGGAGTATTTTCTTCCCCTAAGGTACGAGAAGCTATTTGGCTATTGTGATACATGTGGTAGTTTATGCCACAAAGCATCAAAATGCCCTCTAGCTAAGGGGAACGCTCGACACGAGGGAAGGAACGATGCTCACCATGGTAATGGAGGCTGGTTTGAAGGAGGGAAACATAATGATAAGGCTAGGAGTTATAAGGGAGTGGTCATTAATGGAAATGATAATCACCACAACCGTGATAGGGAAGCCCGGGATTACCATGGTAAAGGAAAAGGCAAAATGAATGAGGAAAGTGAGTCTCAATGGGTTAAGGTTTCTGGCAAAAATAACAGAAAAGCATCAGGGAACAGGGGGGAGGTTCGAGGAGATGGGGAGGGACAGAGCTCCACTCACAAGGCAGTTAACGGACCAGGTGTTACAGAGGTCGTCACTGAGGCTTCTACGGAGGTGTCCAAGAACAATCAGGAACCTAAGGATTCAAACGTTGGTGTGAGGGAGGAGGGTGAAATAGTGGTTGAGGAGAATGACCCTACGGAACCCTCTCCAGGATTTCAGGCTCAACTTGCTACGACACAGGCGGAGGGGTCTGTTTTTCTTTCGGATCCGGTTGAGTTGGAACACGGTTTGCAGAAACTGAGGGAGGTAGTGGAGGGGAGAACTTCTATAGGAGAGGAGGACGTGGTGGAGTGGGATGAGATAAGAGCTCAGTGCAGTGCACATGGGTTTGACATCAATGCAGCTGATGCACTTCCTGAGCTCACAGAGGAGGAAGAGGAGGAAATAAATCAGGCAATAGAAGAAACTGAGGCTGCACAAGAGAAGGAGGAGCTTGGAGGAAAGGCAGAGGAGATTGATCAAGGAGGAGGGGAGGAGATTAAGAAGCAAGCGGCCAAGAAGCGGCTTTTCAAGTCTTCCTTGAGCATTGCAGCTAGCACCAAACTCAGGAATGCTACCGGACTGACATCTCCCCGTAAGCGTGTTCCACCCAAAGCGGGTACTCGTCCAGGAGAGAGCAGGGGTTCTTCACATCCCAATTCAAGTCACCCCAAGCCTTGAGTTTAATGGATAAGTTTTTTAATAAGCTGAAATGGCAGTGTGTTTTGGGGTGTTCTCTTGTTATTGTTTCAATAAGCCTTATGAGCATAGTTTTCTTTTTTATGTTGTTGGGTGGGATGGGTTTTAGTTATTTATGCTTGACTTTTAATGGTTTCGAAGGTATTAAGGAATTTTCATGGATTTTATTTGGTGTCTTCAGTGTTGCTACTTGGTTTGCTAATGAATCTGTAAGTGAATTGTTAAATGGTATTCACCCGGGTTTCTGGTTAAGGAGAGAGACGTGTCACAGGTTTGGTTGGTATCGGTGCTCCGATCTTTATTGTCTCCCTGATCTGATGCTATTGAATCTTCACTGGGATATTTTTATGTGGCATTTGATTAAAAGATCAGTTGGGGAATGGAGCAGAAGGGGGATTGGGACTTTTGTAGCCTGTGCTTTGTTCATTTTATTGAATTTTCTTACGATTGTTTATGGTATTGGCTCTTCTATTTGTTGCTCGTTGTCTTGTGAATTTCACTGTGCCTATTATTTATTGAGGAGCTTTCTGCACATATTTAAAGTGTGGCTAACGATCGGAATGAGATGGTTTAGGGTTCAAGGGATGGTAGCGGTTGAGCTTTACATTAGGAATGGGTCACTTTGTGGTTATCCAGAGATGCTTACGTTGGTGTCATCAAACCACGTATATCTCTGTGCACCCAAAATAATTCAAAGAATATTTGGTTCAGGGGAGGAAAGTTTCTTCAGATTCTTTTGGAATAATAGAGATGATTTTTGGATGTGGACATTGCATGAAGGGATATTAAGGGGCTCTCCTGAGACGAGAGAGAATTGTAATAATGAGTGCTCCATACGATCATGGAGTCGCGTCTTGATTAGCTACTTGGTACGTAAAATAACGGAGGTATCAAAGTATCTTGAATTTATAACAGTTAAGTCACCTTCAAAAGAGATTTTGGAACGGTTCGATTCTTCAGGCTTCATCATGCCCTTGTACCAGCAACTCGTAAGAGTTAATTTTTAATATTTTATGAAAGTACTAAGCTGGAATTGTAGAGGTATGGGAAGTAAATAGACAATAAGTTACATACGGGAAATTTGGCATCAGCATAAACCAGATTTTTTATTTTTATCGGAAACAAAACAGGACACTGCCTTTGTTCAAGGATTCCAATCACATTTTGGATTTGACAATTTGATGACGGTGGATCCAAATGGATCAAGTGGAGGATTGGCCCTATTCTATAATAACGAGTATTATGTTAATATTTTATACTCTAGTGCTCGAATGATTGATGTGGAGGCAGAAACACGGGGAAAAATTTTTTTATGACATTTGTCTATGGTGATTCAGTCCAGAGTTTGAGAGATCAGGTCTGGGAAAGATTGACAAGATATGGCCTTTCAAGAGATAATCCCTGGTTTATTATTGGCGACCTCAATGAGATTAGGGGAAACCACGAAAAAGAAGGGGGACCACTGCGAGGTGCGGACTCTTTTGTATCATTTAATAATATGATACGGAATAGTGGACTTGTGGAATTTCCGGCGCGAGGAAATAAATTGTCCCGGCAAGGAAGGAGAAAAGTCAATGGTAAAGCAACGATGATTTGGTGTCGTCTTGATCGAGCATTGGCAAATGAAGAATGGCATTCTCTTTTTCCATATTCACACACAGAATATTTAAAACTTGTGGGCTCGGATCACAGACCGATAGTGGCCACTTTAGACGATAAAATATTTAACCGAAAAGGTCAGTTTCAGTTTGATAAATGTTGGCTTGGTCGGGATGGTTTTATGGAGTCCATTGCTCGAGGATGGACTAAGGAGAGGCGGAATCACGGGGCACCAGGGGAGATGTCGTGTCAAAAATTATTAATTGCCGACACGAGATCTCTATCTGGAACAAGAATAATCCCCCATTTGGAAAGGAAAAAATAGCAGAGCTGCAAAATGCCCTAAAGGAAGTACAAATGGATGATAATAGATCGCATGAGGATATCTTGGAAGTGTCTAAGAAATTACAGGATGCATATAAGGATGGGGAGGAGTACTGGCACCAGAAAAGTAGGAATACATGGAATACGGCAGGAGACCTGAGCACACAATTCTTTCATGCTCTGACGAAGCAGAGGCGGTCACGCAATCGTATAGTGGGGCTATATGATACTAGTGGGAAATGGGTAGCAGAGAATAATGGAATTGAGAGGATTGCAGTAGATTACTTTGATGAACCTTTTAGTACTACGTCGCCTTCAGAATTTGATAAATTTTTAGATGATATTAAACCATATATTTCTCAGCAAATGAATCAGCGACTTGTACAACTTGCTACAGAGGAGGAAGTAAGACAAGCATTATTTATGATGCACCCGGAAAAGGCACCGGGGCCAGATGGCATGACAACACTATTTTTCCAGCATTCGTGGCATATTATTAAACATGATATTTTGGATTTGGTTAATAATTTTTTGACGACGGAGAAATTGGATGAGCGTTTAAATACTACAAATATTTGCCTGATCCCTAAAACTGAGAGGCCGACAAGGATGACAGAACTTAGACCAATAAGTCTCTGTAATGTAGGATACAAAATTATTTCAAAGGTATTGTGTCAACGACTCAAGGCTTGTCTTCCGGCCCTGATTTCGGAAACACAATCGGTCTTTGTAGCTGGGAGACTGATTTCTGACAATATTCTTATTGCGCAGGAAATGTTTCATGGGTTAAATACAAATAAGGCTTGTCAGAATAAGTTTATGGCCATCAAAACGGATATGAGCAAGACATATGACTGAGTGGAATGGGGTTTTATCCAGGCTCTACTCCAGAAAATGGGGTTTGATCATCACTGGGTCCAGTTGCTGATGGAGTGTATCTCTTCGGTACAATATAGAGTTCTGTTGAATGGGCAACCACGGGGACAAATAATTCCAAACAGAGGATTACGTCAGGGGATCCATTATCTCCTTATTTATTCATCATGAGTACGGAAGCTTTAATAGCAAATATTAAGAAGGCGGAAATTGGAAAAAGATTGACAGGAATAAAGGTGGTAAGGGCATGTCCGTCAATATCTCATTTGCTTTTTGCAGACGATAGTCTTTTTTTCTGTAGGGCGCAAAGGGAGGAGTGTCAGACCATTTTGAAAATTCTACAGGAGTATGAAAAGGTTTCGGGCCAACAGATCAATTTTCAGAAGTCATCAATTCAGTTTGGACATAAGATTGATGAAGATACCCGCCAGGAACTTAGGGACATTCTGGGAATTCAAAACCGGGGAGGAATGGGAACATATTTGGGAATTCCAGAGAG
Organism: Erucastrum elatum; assembly: GCA_900406325.1. Lineage (NCBI taxonomy): Eukaryota > Viridiplantae > Streptophyta > Magnoliopsida > Brassicales > Brassicaceae > Erucastrum > Erucastrum elatum. Next base: position 26,162 of record OVBX01000748.1, read on the forward strand.
TTTAGGTGGGTCAAAGGTTGAAGTCTTTGGATTTGTTCAGGAACGATTAAATAATCGCGTAAATGGATGGACTTTCAAATTTTTTACAAAAGGAGGAAAATAGGTAATTATAAAATCGGTGATAACGGCTTTACCTAACCATATCATGTCCTGCTATCAAATACCGAAAACAGTCATGAAAAAACTTACGAGTGCTGTATCACAATTTTGGTGGAGTCCAAGTGGTAACACTAGAGGCTTACATTGGAAATCTTGGGACAAGGTTTGTTTACATAAGGACGAGGGTGGATTGGGGTTTAGAGATTTGACGGATGTCAACACAGCTATGCTTGGAAAGCAACTATGGAGATTTATAGAGAAACCAAATTCTTTATTTTCTCGTGTCTTTAAAGGACGGTATTTTAGGAATACTTCACCCCTAGAACCGGCCATATCATACTCGTCCTCCTATGGTTGGCGTAGTATAATCTCTGCTAGATCTATGGTTAGCAAATGATTAATCAAAAGGGTGGGATCAGGATCTTCTATATCAGTATGGAATGACCCCTGGCTCCCAACCGACCGCCCGAGACCAGCAAATAAAAAACAAAATGTTCACTTACCGGATCTTACGGTCGATTCACTCATTGATATTTCGACGCGTACTTGGGATTTAATGGCTTTACAGGAAATAATGGAACCAGAGGACATTAAGATTGTGGCAAGTATCCCCCTGAGTAGGGTACAAACGGTAGATCGGGATGGATGGCACTTTACAAAGAATGGAAAATATACGGTTAAATCAGGATATCAACTTGAAAGAGTATATCCTGACAGAGGGAACATGATGATTGAGTTTGGACCTACAGTTACAGATCTGAAAGCATATTGTTGGAAAGTGCGTTGTCCCCCAAAGATGAAGCACTTTCTGTGGCAATTGTTATCAGGATGTATAGCTGTTAGGAAAAATCTCAAAACCCGGGGTCTTAAGGGTGATATTGGTTGTGATAGATGTGGAGCACCTGAGGAATCTATTAATCACGTATTTTTCGAATGCCCGCCAGCAGTCCAAGTATGGGCTCTATCGAGTATTCCCACACATCCGGATGATTTTCCAGGAAAATCCCTGTTTACGAATATGAATTACTTGTTCTGGAGAATCAAACCAACTATGGATCATCATCATTTTGCGTGGATACTTTGGTATATATGGAAAGGAAGGAATAATAAGGTCTTTAGTAATTTGGACATAGATCCAAGAGAGACCCTTAGATGGGCCACGACGGAATCGTTACTTTGGTCAGATGCACAACAAGCTATATTACAGAAGGAGCATGTTAGAGAAGCGTCTCCGTCTGTCTTACCGATAAGACCGGGACGATGGTGTTTTACGGATGGATCTTGGAAATCGGAGGATACCTTTTTGGGTCAGGGATGATTTAGCACTTTGGAAAGTTTTGATGGCTTATTGGGAGCTAGAAACACAAGGGCGAGTCAATCACCTTTACATACGGAGGTGTAAGTGCTCATTTGGGCAATGGAATGCATGCGGAATTTAAGGCAATATAATGTTACTTTTGCAACGGATTGTTCTCAATTGGTGAAGATGGTTTCAGAACCAGAAGAATGGCCGGCTTTTGCAAGCTACTTAGAAGACATCAGGAGTCTCAAGAGAAGTTTTCATAGCTCGGAGATTATCCATATATCACGGACGCAGAACAAAAAGGCGGATAGCTTAGCACGAGGTGTAAGGCAACAGACGTTGTTCACTGTCCATATGGATATAGAGCACCCAGTTTGGTTTACATAGTCCACATGAGTCTGTAATCTTGTTGACAAAAAAAATAAATAAAAAAAATTAAAAAATATTTTGACAAGTGAAAAATTAAATCATGTTATTATAAACAGTATTAAGTGATGTAAATTAAAATATAATAAAGTTGTATAGTTTTCAACATAGATGAGTGAAAGTGGTTACTCATGATATTCTTTAGTTTTAGTGTTTGATAACATATGTTGTAGCATTGTATGTATTGTAAGGGTTAGATTTTGGAAAGCTTGAATGATTTTTTAAAAAGGTAATTTTTTACCTATATGTGTTTGTTTCAGCATATAGTAAACACTTTTTAAGTTTAAATTGATTTTTTGAAACGTTTAGATAGTTAATTTAGATTAGGGATTGTGTTTAGGGTCTAAAAGACTTAATTTTAAGTCGTTTGTTGAATTATTAAAGCCGGAAAACTTAAATTTAAGTCGTCCAAATATTTCCGCCTAAATATTTTTTAAAAATCGCTTCCATGAAGTGTTTAGTTACTTAATTTCAGTTAGAAATTATGTATATGGTCCAGACGACTTACTTGTAAGTCGTCTGATGAATAATTTAAACCAGACGACTTTAGACGACTTACTTCTAGGAAGTCTTCTATTTTAGTTTCCCGTTAAAAATATTTTAGTTTCCCGCTAAATATATTAAAGTTTTCTAGACGACTTAAAATTAAGTCATCTAAAGTCGTCTGAATAGAAAACATTTAACATAATTCGATTTTTGTGTCTCCCTATATAAAGAAAATTTTACACATTCTATCTTCTTCTCTCGAATGGCTACAAAAAAATGTAATGTTCATCTCGAACCTCTCTCTAATCTGTTTGACCTTATAAACACCAAGGTTTATATCAATTTATTTTTTGCTCTTATGTGTTTTTCACTAATTTATATTTTTTTACAGGTTTTTCATCACATATTTTTCATATTCCACTCACTTAAAAGTAAATGTATTAATTTTATAAATGTATTTTTGTGTTTTATAAAGGTAGATTCATCTAATCTAATCTTCCACTTATTTTATCTGTTCTAAGCCATTTGAATGTTTATGGATATGCAGATATTTTAGATCTGGATTTGGATATGCAGGTTTTTCAGATCTGGAATTGGAAGACTTCTGGGACGACTTACCTAGAAGTTGTTTGGATGCCTTACCTGGAAGTCGTCTCGACTTCCTGAAAGTCGTCTGACGGAGTCTTCTCTCATGTCTCTCCTTTATATAACAGATCTGAGTGTTTTGGTAAGTTTCTATGTATGATTTTTTTTATTTGGTCATCTCATGTTGTATAAAGTTCTTATTTTTTTTCCAAACTAAAACTCTTCAAACTCACTCTAATTTATTTGTCTTGAAAACACCAAACTTTATATGAATTTTTCAGTTTTCAGTTTTGTCTTTTGTCTTTCTCACTAATTTATCTTTTTTCTTTGCATATTTTTCATCACATGATTCCCATCTTCCACTCATATAAAGGTAAATCTATTGATTTAAATATATATTTTTGTGTATTCTATAAAGGTAAATTTGTCTAATCTTCCACTCATTTTCTCTATTTTTAAGTCATTTAAACGTTTTTGAATATGCATGTTTTTCATATCTGGATTTGGAAGGCTTATGGGACAACTTACCTAGAAGTAGTCTGAACGAGTTACCTGGAAGTCGTCTGGACGACTTACCTGGAAGTCGTCTGTACTTCTTGGAAGTCGTATGTGCTTCTTGGAAGTCGTCTGGACTTCCTGGAAGTCGTCGGGACTTCCTGGAAGTCGTCGGGACTTCCTGCAAGTCGTCGGGACTTCCTGGAAGTCGTCGGGACTTCCTGGAAGTCGTCGGGACTTCCTGCAAGTCGTCTGGACTTCCTGGAAGTTGTCTGGACTTCCTGGAAGTCTTCTGATTAAGTCGTCTTCCATATTAAGTGAAGTACATGCTTGTTTTTGTAAAGGAATGATCTATAATAGTTTTGTTTGTCGTATGTTTTTTGATTTGCATGTGTACTCATTTAGTTGTGAATTTTTAGTATAATCAGTAATAATGTTTACCAAGATGTAACACCTGTGCTAATAATATATTTGCACATTTACAAATCAATGAGATAATTCAATAGATTTCTTCTTACCTTTGGATCTTCCATATGCAATAATAAATTCCAAAAATCTTCTTCTCATCTTAATAAAGAATGTTGGTAGCCTTATATTGATACAACATTTTAAGAATCATTTTAACCTTTTTTTCAACTCATAACAATAATACTTAGGAGATGGAACCAAACAATAGTAACTATTCAAAGCATATCACATTTTTTAACTTACACCAATATTGATCAACAACAAAATTCCAACATCCATCTTACAATAACCGTCCCCCTTACAATGCATCTTAAAAATAATTTAAACAAATATTTTGACAAGTGAAAAATTAAAATCATGTAATTATAAACAGTATAAAGTGATGTAAATTAAAATATAATAAAATATAATAGTTTTCAACATAGATGAGTGAAAGTGGTTAATCATGATAGTCTTTGGTTTTAGGGTTTGACAAAATATCTTGTAGCATTGTATGTATTGTTAGGGTTAGATTTTGGAAAGCTTGAATGATTTTTTGAAAAAGTAAATTGTTACCTATATATGTTTGTTTCAGTATACAGTAAACACTTTTTAAGTTTAATTTAATTTTTCGAAGTGTTTAGCTAGTTAATTTAGATTAGGGATTATGTTTAGGGTCTAGACGACTTAATTTTAAGTTGTTTGTTGAATTATTGAACCAGACGACTTTAGACGACTTTGGACGACTTCCCTCGAAGTCTTCTACATTAGCTAGAAACATCAATTATATGAATATTGGTAACCTCATGATTATCATCAATAAAGTTATAAATTTTATTAAATAGCCCTAGTATAGTTTCATATACATGAATTAACAAAAAAATGTTAAAAAGTCTTTATAAATTTTGAGGAAATATAAGTTTATTAAATATTCGCTCAAACGACTTCAACGGAAGTCGCCTAGACGACGTTCAGAGAGATCGCCATTTAGGTCATTTTTGTTATTAAATTTTTACAGAAGGACGACTTCCAAAAGAAGTCGTTTTTCCAAACGACTTCCTTGAAAGTCGTCCTTTATTAAAAAAACAATTTCAGACGATCTTCGATGACTTCTGTGGAAGTCGGCTGAGATTAACATGTTAGTTTTGCGTTTGACCAAAATATTTTCGAAATTTGACTTTCCCATACGACTTCCACGGAAGTCGTCTACGAAAAATTTAAAAATCAATATTTTATTATAACTAGATGACTTCCATGAAAGTCGTCTAAGGTTAGTTTTGTAGTTGAAATATCAAAACAAAATTATTTTTTTCTGGACGACTTCTGTGGAAGTCGTCCATGATAACCACGGTTTGACCAGAATCTCGGAAAAAAAAACTTGGACGACTTTGGATGACTTCCACATAAGTTGTCTAGAAAAAAAAATTGTTTTGATTTTTAAACTTTTTCATAGACAACTTCCGCGGAAGTCGTCTAGGAAAAGTCAAATTTCGAAAATATTTTGGTCAAACGAAAAACTAACATGTTTATCTCAGACGACTTTCACGGAAGTCCTCGAAGATCGTCTGAAATTTTATTTTTAACAAAGAACGTTGGACGACTTCCAGAGAAGTCGTCCAACAAAACACATTTTAAAAGTCAATTGCAAAATTAACTTTTGCTTTGACCAGACGACTTCCGTGGGAGTCGTCTAGATCCAGACGACATCCATTGAAGTCATCTAGATCCTACAACTTCCGTGGAAGTCATCTGGACCAACAGATCTGGAAAAAAAATTGATTTCATAGTTTCTAGAAGTCTTCTCTAAGCATCCATAATCTCAAATAAAAGTGACCCACCGATAATCGTAAGCTTCAATGGCTCAATGAACTATACAAAGAATCAAAATCTTTGGTTTTTATGGATAAATATGGAGAGAAATTGAAAGAAAAATTGTTTTTAGTTGATGTGAATGGAGAAAGAAGAAGTGATTTAACGATTTTGGAGTATTAAGAGCTTCAAATTTGTTGTTTATGGTGGTTGGTGTATTGATGACAATGACAATCTTGTAAATATATGAAGATGATGAGGTTGTGAGAGTAAAAATGTATTTTTCAAAAAAAAAAAATCAATGGCATTTTCATAAATATTGTAAACTTGTGTAGTGAATTGGTTAAATTTAATTTCCAAAAAAAAAAAGGTTAGTTTTGTGTTTGACTTCAAGTTTTGATCTCCATTTACAAAAAGCTTTTTATATATCTAGAAAGGGTTGTACCAATATTTTCACATCATAACTTTGTAAAGGTATATTCGATGTTTTTATCACAATAATATGGATAATATAGTAATTTTCTTCACTTTAATATATGTAGATTTTTTTTGGTGGTTGTCGTTTTTCTTAACCATTTGACCTGTAGTAGATTTTTTACTGTCAAAATTAAAACATAGAATGATGATCTAATGATTCATGTTATTCCTTCATTTATTGCAAAATAGTTATTTTATTCTCTTTGGCCTATATAAAATAATTTTAGCCATTTAGTCCATATAAAATTGTAGTTCTTTTAAAACACCTCACTTAAGTCAATTTTTAGAAATTTTACAAACAAATTGAAAAATATCTGTTTCCCATCCAAATGTGAAGTCAGTTCAAGTGACTAATATATTATATCAATGTTTAAATTAAATTTATCACAAATAACATTTAAATTTCAGATATTAAACTTTGATATTATAGATAATTCTTTCTCTCTCTCGTGCGACTTCACCGGCCAAAGTTACAAACAGAGTTTCAAACCGTTTTTCGTTTTCCCGGCGGCTTGGACCGTCGGATCTTTCTTTTTACTTAATTTTCCTATTCTATAAACGTATTATATTTATCCTTGATGTGGTTTTTGTTACTAATCTCCACATATGAATTAACTCCCAAACGATGTCTTCATCCGTCAAACTTCCGATTATGTTCTCACCATATTCTCAGGCCACTGTACGTTCTGGTCCATCTTGGTGCTACTGGAAAGAATACTAGAGTATCTGAGCTGGAAAGACGGTTTTGGTTCATCTTTTGGTGAGTGGTGGTGTTCTCCGATGATTAACCATAAATTGATTATGGTTAGTCATGTCGGGCTATTTTCGGTGCAATTGCACAGTAGTATCCTTCCTCCGGGAATTGCTACCGGTGGTTGCTTCTTGTTTCAAGGAAACCGGAGATCCATGTTGCTTATGGCAGGCAGTGGTGCTCGGTCCCTTTCTATTAGTTCTGTTGTGTTAGTGTGGATGATTATCCGTGTGATACGCGACGAACTCGTCATCTCCGTGAAGAATCTGTTGATTGTTCACGATGTACAAGTACAAGGCACACAATCTCGACTAATGAAAGTGTTTGTGTATACATTCATAAGATATTTGTGGTACATTGATTGGCGAATTTGGGATCCCGGGATGGCACATTTATGGAATAATCAATGAATCAATACAAGAGAAGGTATGGCGTTTTTGGTTTCAAAGCAAAAGAATTTCAATGCCTTACAACAAAGCATGTTATCTCCTGCAGCGGGAGTGTTTGGGACGGATTGCGATGTAACGGATGGATCGCATCCATTGATCTTCTTATAGAAAAACGGCATTTACTCATAAGAATTGAGAACCACAAGAAAGATCTTAAAAGATCAAAAACGAAGTGGAGAAAAGCTAGCGAATCAGTCTATCCTACGAATGTGTTACGAAACATCGTGTTACTGCTGTTTCTGTTAAAAGTTTTCTTTAACAACATGTTTAATGTAATTTTTGATTCATGTAATATGTTACATTGATTTGATATCAATATCAATAAAGATAAAGATAGTTATAAAAAAAAAAAAACTTTGATATTATAGATTATCTTTTGTTTTCTGGAAACTGTCAGCTTTGCTGCCTGCCAATCCTCTCTTTCATGCCTTGTCTGGTTTGGCTTTTCTTTTGCAATACGAAGAAAGTCGTAAGGAGAAACAAAACGAAACTAATCCTCAGACCTCGACGAATCCAACCCTAAAATCTCAGTTCCC